>VWPV01056220.1:0-15569 GCA_013389885.1 Geococcyx californianus
CCAACTCTCTCAGCCTGTCTGTAGCCTCCTAGAGCAGCCCTTGTAGTCCCCAGTCAACCACCAACGGTCACCATTGCCCGCCACTGCCTGCCACTCCTCACGCCTCGCACCCCGCGTGTTCCTATTGGCCAGAGCCCGCCTGCTCCGCACTCCGCGTGTTCCTATTGGCCAGAGCCCGCCTGCCCGGTCCCTCGCGCCCCCCCGGCAGTTCGCAGGAAGCCGCACGAGAAGTGGCTGTTCCCGGTGGGACGCTCTCCCCGCCGGCAGCGGGCGCTGACAACAGCTCCCCGGCCCCGCCGCCTCCAGCTCCGCCCCTCGCTCTTTCCTACTATCCAAGGCCCGCCTGCTCAGCACTCCGCGCGTTCCTATTGGTCGGAGACCGCCTGTCCCGTCCCTAGCGCTGCCCGGGAGCTCCTGGGAAGCCGCGCGAGAGGTGGCTGTTCCCGGTGGGGCGCTCCCCCCGCCTGCAGCGGGGGCTGACGGCAACCCCCCTGGCCCCGGTCCCGGTGCCGCAGGGCGGGCGGAGGATGGAGGAGCTCTGCGGCGTGGGGGCCGCCGCCCCTCTGCGGGGAGACGCAGAGGAGCCCAAGAGGGTAACGGCGTCGGGGGGGGAGGGGGGGATGAGACGCGGCTCTTCCAATGGGGCAGAGGAGCGGGGGGGGACAGCCTACAGGGATCTTAGAATCATGGAATGGTTTGAGGGGAAAGGGACCCCAAAGCCCGTCCAGTTCCACCCTCCTTTCCATGGGCAGGGACGCCTCCCGCCAGACCCGGCTGCTGCTGTTTACAGCCGCCGCCTTTCCCTTCCGGCGGGTCAGGGAATGCCGTTGTCAGGGCTGGAATACGGTAGGGAAGGTGCTAATTATGATTAAGCCGTAATTGCAAGCAGTGTTTTTGTTGTTAAGTGTAAGTGCGGGGTGCTGTGTTGTTTTTATGTAAATAATATCCTGTGGAGCTGCTTTTCTTTGAGTGTGTATCCTTTCAAAGCCCTTAATATGTGTGACCACTACTTGCTTTATTGGCAAAGATGTGCTCATAAGGCTTAATTACAAAGGCAGAAACGTGTTTAGCTTTAACGTTCATGTTTGTGAAAGTATGCGTTCCCTAAACTTTTGCAGTGTTGTATAGAAACAGAATAGTTTGGGTTGGAAGAGGCCTTAAAGCTCACCCAGTTCCAACCCCTCCTGCCATGGGCAGGGGCACCTCCCACTGGATCGGGTTGATGATATTTTCAGTTCGACGAGTCAGGGAATGCCGTTGTCAGGGCTGGAATACGGTAGGGAAGGTGCTAATTATGATTAAGCCGTAATTGCAAGCAGTGTTTTTGTTAAGCGTTAAGTGCAGGGTGCTGTGTTGCTTTATGTAAATAGTATCCTGTGGAGCTGTTTTTTTCTTGTATGTCCCTTCAGAGACCTTAAGATGTGTGACAGCTGCTTGTTTTGGTCTATTTGAAGAGAAATATGGCTTGCTTATTAAGGCAGAAACATTTTTAGCTTTAACATTGGTGTTTGTCTTGAAATTAAGTGTTCACTAAACTTCTGCAGTGTTACATAGAATCGTAGAATGGTTTGGATTGGAAGAGGCCTTAAAGATCATCTGCTTCGAGCTCCCCTGCCCTGGCCAGGGACACCTCCCACTGGATCAGGGGGCACAAAGCCTCATCCAGCCTGGCCTGGAACACCTCCAGGGAGGGGACATCCGCTACTTCTCTGGGCAACCTGTGCCAGGGCCTTGCCACCTTAATGAGGGCACCTATTTTAAAGTAGCAGATACCCCGCATACTTCAAAACTTTTCTGAAAATCACTCAGCATGTCTGAAAAACTATTTCAGTTTTACATTCCATGGTGAGCTGACCTTAATATCGCTCTAGTCTTATAACTTGTAAAGTGGAGCATGCGTGTGACGGAAGCGTTAGAATCAGGGTGACTAAAATACCTGTGAGGCTATATGGGAGAGTTACCAGCGAATGCAGGACTGGGCTTACTGTTAAAAATAGTTTATCATACAGCAAGTCTGATAGTTTCAATTGCTGTTATTTTATCACGTAGACTCATTTCTCTTTGCAAACTAGGCATCAGTGTTGTTTCTTGGAGGCAACGAAGTGAAAAGCAGTGCTGTGGTGAAATACTCATCTGCCCCACCACAAGCAGCATTTGCCCGTCTTCAGGAGAAAACGGACTTGAAACTTCCACCTGCCAACTGGTTACGTGAAAGTGCGAAGCTGGGACCAGCAGGTACAACCATTCTCGGCAACAACAAAAAAAGTAAACCATTTTCAAGGTAAATAACAGCAGCATCTATTTTTTCCAGGCCTTTAAGAATAATTCTCATAGTAAACTTAGACTCTGTGTAATTCAAAATACAAAGTACAGACTTCACCATAGCAACCTAACTATTGCTTTTTCTTAATTCTCCCCCTAATTTTTCATCATTAGTTCTTGCCGTTATGCTGTAATCTTGTCTCTTTTATAAATGCTGGTAATGCTGTTGATTATTTTTTTCAAGTGCATGTTGTCACAGTGCATGGGACAGCCAAACTGACTTCTTGTTCTTCCCTAGGTGGCTGTTGTCACTTGGCCAGAATCAAACTAGACTGGTTCAGCCAGCTATTCAGCTCTTGATAGCATGTGAAAATAGAACAAATATGGTTCCCCTTGAAAGTTACAGATCCAATTCATAGACCTTCTGGTTCTTTAGAAACTGGACCTGGCTGACAAATGGCAAAAGAAATTCCATAGTTGTGTCAAGAGTGCATGCAGAAAGTGAAGTAAGGGTCAAAACCGAAAAGCAGTGTTGCTTTTCAGTATGGGTGTTTGTTAAATAGTTAGATGAGTTGAGTTGGGAGTGCTCGTAAATAGGAAGTTTAAATTCTCTGCTCAACAAGCGAATTTCCACTGTTAGTGGAATTTAACAGTTTATTATGGATCTGTGTTTAAATCCTCATAATCTGTTTTAGGAGATGTATGTTTTTAAGCAGAGTAATGCCTTTCTCAGAGTTTTATGATTTTTTTCCTGTTTATTTCAGATAATACATTTGTTTCCAAATAGAAGCTGTCTCTAGTGTCAATATTACACTTCTGCTGTTAGCTTTTAACTTTGGACACTTGCACATCGTGTATTTTTTTGGTTATAGTAATATCTGTTTTAATTTTAGAGTGATCTGTATATTGAAATATTCTAACTTAAATAGCTTGTAACTTAGAGAGGCCTTAATGAGAGTGGATGAATATACAAGGTTGTGTCTGTTACATCATGTAGGCCAGTTTTAGAGAACATGAGAGGTAAAATAAAATGACAACTTCTAAAATAAAAGTATTTAGTGTACTTAATGCTTTAAAGGGAAACGCTTTGAAAAGTTTGTCATTTTTAGTGTTAAAACAAATTAAAAACTAAATTTCTCTAATTTTCATAGCTGTCTAAACAAACATCTTAAATAGTTCTGATTTTTTTGATTTTTAACAAAACTTAAGCTGCTTTTTAAAATGTCCATGAAATTGGGTCTAAGCACTTCAAAGGATATCTTTCAAAATCTTCTAGAAAGTAAAAGTGAAATTGTTTTGTTAATTAGCTGTACATCTCCTTATACTTGGTAGTGTTTGGCTAAGCTCTTTTTTTATGAAGAAAACACTTCCAAACATATAATAAGCTTAAAAAACCTGATCTCTATTTAATGTTACATTATGTTTGTCTTAACGTAATATTTTCTGAATAGTTTTGGGATGGCGTATGACTTCATTGACTCCGTTGGAAATGATGTAGATGTTGTGTCTGATTCAGAGGTAAGTATAACTTTTAAAGAGTTATCATTCAAAAGGTTATTTTAAGCTACTGTCATGGCTTCTTTCATCTTTATATCCTTTGAGGAAAAGTAAAGATCCCTAAGTGAAACACAAACAGATCACCTAACTTTTACTACTCTGTCACTTAAGGGAGTTATAGAGATAAAGTCATCTTTTCTGTGGATTTCTACAAATTATCTTCGGCTAGAAGATATGGTTTAGTAAATACAGCACATCAGTCTTGCAATGTAGTTTTCTTGTACGTTTGAATTTTTTTTCTGTTCTTATCTAGAAGAGAGACCCCCTCTTCAGCCTTCTTCCCTTTGATTTTTGCTGGCTCTTTTGGTGCTGGCTTTTTCTGTAGAATTAAGACAAAGCTATTCAGAAGGTGAAATGTACCTACTCATTTACTGTCTCAGTTTTGATGTTTGGCACATTTTTATTCAGACTTAGAGCTCTGTTCAGATTCTTTTAGATATCTGACAAAGCGTTGGTCTTCCTATGATGGAGAGAGCTTTTGAAATCCAAACCATACACTCACATTCTTTTGTTGCTTTTGATACCTGCCTGTGGTAATTCAAAGAGATCAAGTTTAAATCATGTATCTGGTTTATAATGACTACTTGGTCTCTTTATCACTGTCATTTATGCGCTCTAACATCAACAAAAGCAACTCCTTGTGGAATGGCCTTATTAATATCACTGGCACTATAGTGTTTTCATTGCTTTCCCATGCTTCTCCAGTGTCAGCAGAGTATTATTTGCTTACAATTTCCTAAGAACTCTTCTTTTCTCCTGCAAGAATATTAAAAAACTTCTGAAGATACCTTATAGCAAGTCACATGTGAGCATGGCAGTACATCGCATTGGGCGGACGCTTTTGTTGGATGAACTAGATATTCAAGAACTCTTCATGAGATCATCTCAGGTTAACCTTTGTTTTTTATTAAGTATGTCATGTGGTTGAAATGCATTATTTCAAGAATAGTATAGCCAGCGAAGAAGTATATGTATCAAAATTCCTTAGAGTGGTATGTGAGTACAAAAGGTGCTCCATTCCGCAGCAGTCACTTTACCCATGAACTGGATCTGATGTCCTATATTTATGATAGTGTAGGATTAAAATTCCATGTCTCCCTTTCCTGTAATTACTTCAGTATTGCTGCACTGTTTACTAATTTTATTATTAATAAGCATTTGTTACTGTTTAACCTCTTACCATGTATCTGACTTTCTAATGAAGTCAATGTTTCAGTAAGAACTCAACTTTTCTAGAAGACACATTTAAGACTTTAGCTGTAAAGTTTTGTGTGGATTTTTGAAGTTTTGGATGAGTATTCATAATTTAATAAGGCACTAGATTTACTTTGCACATGCTTCTTTGCATTGATTTCATATTTATGTTTCTTTAGACGGGGGACTGGACATGGTTGAAAGAGTTTTATCAAAGGCTGATTGATCAGAAGTGGCAACGAAAAAAGAAGAGTAAAGAACATTGGTACCAGAAGGCTATACTTTCTAAATTTTTGTATTACAGGTAACTTTGTCCTTACCAGTCTTGATTTCTGCACCACTTACTTTCGCCTGATTTCTTATCTTGAAGTAAATGTTGGAATTCCATTATGGTCTTATTCACTCATTTATCCTTATATAGACAAAATTGAGGGATAAGATAAGGAAATAATATGTAAATGTTTTAACAGAAGTGGAAATATTTTAAATTACAATTGAAGTATTAAAGAATAAAGTAAGCATATGTCAGCATTTCTGGGTTTGATGGAACAACAGCTTAAAATACGCAAGGTAGATTGTGACACCTGTTCTTTTGTGAGTTTGAGCAATAGACAACTTGTAAATACAGTTGCTTTTTAGCATATTAGCGAAGCTGTTCTTTGTGAACAGTACATCAAATATAACAATTTTAAAATAGGTCTGTTTCGCATTGTCAGTTGATCTTTTTAATGTTGCTTTGTCAGCATTAATGGTGATGGAGCCGCTCAGCCTGTTCCTTCCACTTCAAAACAGCACCAGGAGGATCCTGTTTCAGGTGAGAGTGATGAAGCCGGAAGGGCCTCCTGGCCAGCTCCTTTTGAAATGCCTTCTTCGTTATCTGAAGATGCAGGTGCCTCTAACCAGGTTAGTGCATATAATGTTTTAAATGGCACCTTAGTTTTTTGTAGAGGCCTATATATTGAAAGGGTTTAAAGGGTGCTGCTGCTGTACTCTTTGCTGAATGAAATGAACTAAGGCATTAGAAGAACCTGGCAGTTTGGTTTAACTGATGCCAGTGTTTCAGAGCTCCAAATTTCAGAAATTATTTTTTCTGCCACTGTAATCCTGAATGCTTATTTATCTCTGCATTTTGGAGAAACGAAACATTTGGCTAGAGGTAGTCATCCAAGACTTAACCTACAAACAGGACAATCTGATATTCAGAAGGTACGTATGGAAACCTAAAGTTTTGGTCTTTCTTTTTAGATCTGCCATTAAAATGAATCTGTTGTGGTCCTGAATTTATTGGCTGAAGAGGAAAATTAAAATCTATGAAAACATTTGTGTAACAGTTGAACAGCAATTACAAATACTTGCAATGAGATTATGCAAGTGGAAGGGGGAGTGAAATGGGCTGTGATTACTATCAGACCCTAATCTAGGGTTTCCGTCTGTGGTTATGTTTATTTATGAAAACTGTTTATTTTTGTGGTTTTTGAGTAATATAATAACAGGAGTTTATTACATTTTTGAGAGGTTGAAAGATTTGTTGTATTCAGCCTATGTTAGTATAATGATGATGCTCTAGTTATCCTTGGACCATTAGTACCAACTGGTACACCTGATGACTTGGTCAGCAGTTTATGAGGACTCTAACCTACGTTATCCATAACATTGTAACTGCATGTGTTGTCATATAGTAATATTCTGAAATGGAGAATTATTTCAGTATTTGAAAGTTCTTAGAGAAAGGACTATTCTCTCCCACCTTCTTGAGGAACTATTGCTTAAAGCAGCAGACTGATTATCATAAAGAAGCTGTTAGCATTTGTACAGTGGTTTTTTTATTTGATTTATAAATAAAGTGTGAAGATAGAGGTGTGATTTCTGGAGACTAATCTGTTGCTGACCCTGGGATAATAAAGAGGTTTTTATAAAAACTTTCCAATTTCTTTCCAAGCCTTCCCAGAATATGAAGTACAAAATTTTAGTACAGGATATAGAAAAGAAGGATTCAAGTCACTGACTAGGTGATTTTTGTGGCTTCATATATATTTATTTAGAGAAGTCAGAGTTAAGGGCTTTTCCCTTATATGCTTTTGTTGTTTGGATTTTTTTTTAATGGCCTAACTTTACCTCAGCAGCAGAATCACTCCTTATCCTTGTGCTTTTCACAGGGAGGTGTGCCTCTTGAGCCCTCATATATAGTGGGGCATGTGGCCTCAGCCCCCAAAGAACAAAACCTGACTACTTTGTTCAATGACGGGGAAAACAGTCAGGTATGCTATATGTGAAATTTGAACTCAAACGTGGAACCCCCGATTTAATCAAACATCTTAAAATTTGGTCTGGATTGGAACCAAGGGAAAAACAAAGTGCCCTGTAGAAGTAGCTTCTGTGATATCTGTGATCTCAGTCTTTTAAGTTAATGTGAATGCGTAGCATAGTTCATTATGTGCTGTCTTTTAGTTGCTGCTTTTGCTTCTTGCTCTCTCATAATTCCAGAGAATGTCACAGAGAACAAGTTTTATACTAGTGATTTATAGACCAGCTTTTTTCTCTTAATGTAGGGACTTAAAAATGACTTTGTTCGTAATATTTTGTGGACCTTTGAAGATATCCATATGTTGGTAGGATCAAATATGCCTATATTTGGAGGTGGGAGATACCCAGCTGTGAGCTTGCGTCTCAGGTGAGTTTAGAAGTTGGTGAGGTGTATTTGCCAGCCTTGAGTGACTTGTTGCTTTGCCTGCTGTTTAGTGATCTGCATTTTGTTTGATTGACTCTTAACTTTTACATGCAATTTAAAGAATAAAATTCACCCTTAAATGGTGATGGCATTGTGAGGTGCAGGAAAACAGGAAGTCTCAGTGCTGTGCCGCTGCACTGGGACTTGAGGTGCCCTGCAGATGTTTTTTTGGCCTGTGATTAAATCTTTACTTGAAAGTACTGGCGGTACACAGCCTTTCCTGACTTCAGTGTGAATGTTGAATGGTAAAACATTTCTGCACATCTAGGCCTTAATTTAATTCTATTGCTATTTTTACCAAAGAGGGCAGTAATATTTCTCTTACTGGGGTTCTGACTTCCAGTAACTGCTCATATTTAAAACTTGAGACTGTAGTAGTTCGAAGTTCTGACTGTCTTAGTGCTTGCTGATATTTTGTTGATCACTTTATTACCAGTCTTTTATGATCCTGCCTATGCAAAATGTGAAACTTTTTTTGGGATATTTATCGTCTTTATAAGACACATCTAGGAAGTTAGTAGTACCTTGCTTTGCAAGGAATTTTGGAAGGTGTGGGAGAAGGCTTGGGCTATAATTATTTGCAGCTAATACTGCTATTCCTTTAGGACTTCTTAAGTACTTATTATCTTGGTGACAGTATAACATCTGAAGCTTGTTAAAGTTTCAGTGTAAGTGTGGGTAAAACCACAAAATTGCTAAGGGAATGTGAGTGTATTCCACTGGAGGGATCAGTACATCTGTTTTGTTTGATGTAACAAGTTGTTTGCCTCTTCGTAAAAATTCACAAATAATTGCTTTGGTATTCATCCATTCCCAGGTGACTGAAATCTAAATCCCATTATTAAACTTCCCTAATATTTTCTGAAGAGCAAATAAAGACTTAAATAACACTAGAAATATTTGATTTTAGGGATAACAACAAACCAATAAATGTGCTAACAGGAATTGACTATTGGTTGGACAACTTAATATGCAATGTACCAGAGCTTGTGATGTGCTTTCATGTTAATGGAATTGTTCAGGTAAGCCTGGCTTTTTGCATTATGCCTAGTTAATCCATTCTTCAGTGTCTGAATTTGCTCCAGTTGTAACAGATCTCTTTCTAATCTTACTGTTCTGAGGAAAAAAAGGATTACAAAAATCCTTTATTGCAGACTGAGAAACATCTACACAGCTTGCAGCAGTCATCCAAAGACACTGTGTCCCTATTCTCCCTTCCACGCAGGATTTCTCTGATGTATGAGTGAAGGCAAAAATAGAAAATGTAGCACTAGAAATACATCAGTGTCTTGCAGCTTAAAATCTGTAGTGTTCATTTGCCAGGATAGATGCGTGCTTTTTAAACTTTTGTTTGTACCATTGTACACATACCAGCTGATTTTCTGTTGTACCTTAAGTGTATAGTTGCTTGCTAGGCTGATGAGGTTTCACGGAAGTAGCAGTTAGATATTGGACTTTCACCAACTTTTTTGACCTTTTTGCTCTCCATTTACCAGTTTGTCACAGAAGTGAATTCTCTTTAAAGCTTTTACTAAGTAGTGTAATCAATATGTGCCTGGTGCTAGAGTAGATCATAGAAATTAACTCATTTTATGATGACACTATCATATTAGTAGCCTTTGTTGCTTTTAACAGGTGGTAGAGGTACTGATCAATAGTTTTTGGGGGGTTATGTGGCAGAAACCGCTCCTAATCTTAAGTTTTAACATATATTCTTGGCAGAAATATGAAATGATCAAGACTGAAGATATTCCCAACTTGGAAAACTCTAATTTTTCTACCAAAGTGATAAAAGATATTGCTCAGAATATCTTGTCTTTTCTGAAATCAAATTGCACCAAAGAAGGACATACTTACTGGTTGTTTAAAGGTAAGGAGATTTAGATCAATTTGAAAAGGTTTGTTAATGTCATGTGGATTAATTAAAGGTCTTGCCTTTCAGCAAGTGGGAGTGATATAGTGAAGCTCTATGACTTAACCACCCTTTGTGAAGAGACAGAAGACAAATACCAAAACCCTTTTACAATGCCAGTGGCAATTCTTCTATACAAGTGAGTTTTTATAATTTTTATTGTAATACTTAATTCGTGCTGCAGTTGCATTTAAAAAAACAGATCAAAATTATGATGAAATGAAAACGTACAAAATTAAAATTTTCTCTTGCACATAAGCTTGGTACGCTTCAGTCCTACTAAATCAAACCATACTTTCTTATTTTCACCATTTCTTCATGTAAATTGCTTTGTAAGTCTTGCAGACCCCCACCGTAAAGCTTGGGAGATCTACATTTGCAGTAGTATTGTTTTAAGCTTTTTTTCTTCTAGCACAAAGCAATTTTCCACAGATTTACTGTTTCGTTCAACTTTCTTTTAGAGTTGCTTGCAATATGATGCTGAAGAAAAATCAGAACAAGAAACACTATGGCACAATCAGAACATTGCTCCTGAATTGTCTGAAGTTGTTGGACAATGGCAGACATCCTCAAGTAAGAATTATGTTTTTTCTTGTAGCTTTATGTAAACATAATGGAAATCATCATAACACACTGGTTGTATTTTGTGCAATACTTCCTCCCACTACAAGGGAGAGAATTTAACTTTTTATAAACTTGGAAATTGATTTATGGTTAAAGAAACCCTGGACTTTGTTAGTAGCCTTCACTGACTCTCATGGCTGCACGGGTATTCTGTCCTAGTGCAAAAGGAAATTGTAATTACAGTTGCTCTTTTGCTATCATTCCCAAAAAGCCCTTTTCTTTTGGGAAGCCGTACAGACACTGAAGCAGATCTTGACTCGACACTGTGAATATAAGAAAAAACGTTTTTACTCTGAAGGTTGCTGAATTTTGGGACAGGTCAACAAGAGAGTTACAAAGTCTGCATCCTTTCAGATACTCAAAGCCTGAGGTCTTTCCAACCTACACTATGTGCATGCAGCTATACAGATAGTTGATAATGGACATTCTGCAGTGATTTGTTTCTTAAATAATGTTAAAAATTCAGTGCTCAAACACATGGTCATACTCTGTGTGTGTGTGTACAGCCTATATTTACAGCTTATCAAACACCCACTTGCATGTACCATTTACTACATTCTAAGACAAATTATGTTGTATTATTCTTTTGAGAGACAATATCAACTTAAAAAAAATAATGGTTTATTTTTGTTTTCCTTAAAAAGATCATTGCTTCAGCAAACTACATGTTATCGGAGCTTTTTCAGTTGGATGAACCTAAAAAAGAAGACAGTACAGACTTCCCTATAAATGGAAATTCTGATGAAAGTTACAGTGAGGAAGAGGAAGAAATGCCAGACAGTGATGAAAATGGTTCTTACAGTAATAGTTCTGATCCACCAGATGACAATAAAGCAGTGGCTATTATCAAATCTGTTGGAGAGTTATCAGTACCAGAAAAGTACAAGTCTGTTCATCGAATACGGGTAAGAGATATGGATTTTCTTAAGGGTTTTCTTGAAAGTGTCAGTTCATGTAGCAAGATTTGTTTATTGAAATTGTTACTTGTTACTTTTGTCTTTGGATTTACTGAATTGCCAGGCAGTGGGGAAAGAAAGTTTTCAGGAACTGCTCAAAAGATTTGAGGTCTTTGAATTTTACAGTATAGCAAGTTTAGTGTAGATTTTTTTCCTCTACTCTTTCATGTGTCCTTTATGGCATAATTCTGCATAGCTGGCCATAGAGAAATTATTCCTGTCACAGCAGCAGAGAAATTATTGTAAACTGTGACTATGTGTAAGACCTGTAGGTAACCACAAGTTTGTGTAGGTCCAGTTTTGGATACAATCTTCCCAAGATAACTGTTCAGAATACAGCAATTTGATTTCCTTGAAGTTTCAGTTATAGTTAATTTTAAAAAAGAGATGAAGCTTTTCTGCACGCTTGTGTGTATGTGGTGTAACTCTTATTGCTATCTTAATTTCTAACAGTTTGAGGTCTGTCAGCTGAAAATGCAACAACTTGTACAAATGCAGAAGCAAAAATACCACTCCCCCACTCCCCTCCAAAAAAAAAAAAAAAAAATAGCTCTCAGGGCATTGAGTTGTTCAGAGGTGATGGAAGTGCAACTTTGATACATTTACTGAGGAAATTGTTTCTGTAGAGTTTTGAATCTGCTGATCTTCCTGGGTCTGCATTGCAGACCATCTGCGGATGCTTTTTAATTACTGTTATGGAGCAGAGTCATCTCATATTTTCTGTTTGCATTGTCTGTGGGATTCCTAGGGGAGACCAAGTATAGATGACCAGGTAAATGAAAAATTGTTCAGTGGGATTAAGGAAAGAAATACAGTGACACTTTATAGCGTAGAGAATAGATGTTCCATTAAGAGGTTTTGTTAATGCTGTTTTTCATTTGCATCTTCTAGCCAGTACTTATAACACCTGTTCTCTTCTTATTCCTTCCCTGCTGCTGCCTCAATGAAGCCTAGTTGTGCATTTCCCGTCTGCCATGGCACGGAGGAGCGCTGCAGGCTAGTGCTCAACTATGTCCTGGAAGTAGGTTTACTGTCAGCTTTCTATTAATGTTTCACCCAGTACCCAATTCTTGATGTATATTGTATTTGTCAAATATTGGCCTCAAGGAGAATTAAATGATTTATTCTTGCAGGGCTTGAAGTCTGTTGACAGCAGTGTTAAAAAAGAGGGTGACCTTCCTGCAGCTGACCCCAGCACGCCAATCCCATTGAAATATGAAGATGAATCCACCAGTGGTGGTTCTGGGTGTCTGGAAAAACAGATGGCGTTGTTTTTAGACAAAAGTAAGTTGTGTTATTGTGCAAGTAAGACGTTTCCAGAGCCACCACAAACTGCTGCTGCTTCTTCTTGACTGTCAAAACAGTTTAGTTGCAAGTCACTAATCATAGATATTTGGGATATTTTGCATGTCAGACTGTTAGTAAACACATAATTTTACTGGACTGTGTTTAGCTGTGACTTGCAGATTACTTCTGTAAGGACTTAGTATTTTGGGGAGATGTTTGCATACTTTCTTAGTTTTTATTAGATCTGTGACCACAGAGTTTTAACACCTCTATCAGAAAGTTACATTGTGTTGAGCTTGCATAAACTCTGCACAGTACTGTTAATATGGACTATGAGATGATATTTACCAAGATATACTGTGAAATTTTACCTAGGTCAGCTCAGCAAGAACAGTGTGCTTATTTCAGCTCTCCTGCAGCCAGGCTCTTGTCTTCTGCCTTTGCAATTTGGAACTGATGACACACTGCAGCTGCTTGCCAGCTGGCAGGGAGAATGTCTGCATGTGAACTTTTTCTGTTTAGAAGCAAGTGTTTCCTGGGGGATGTGGGAGACATATATTGCACAGATCAGAAAAAATATTTTAGTTGATTTCTGGAGCTGTGTTGGAGTTCTTCCCTAAAGTAACAATGGTTCTACTTGCATATGTTAAAAGGATTAAATTCAACCTAGAGAAAATCAGCTCAAATGTAAGGTTCAAATGTAAACTTTCGGTTTCTCTCCTATGAGTGTATGTTTATATCCATATAGAATTGGGAGATGTTATTAATTCTTGAAGATAACTACTTCTGAATAGTGTGTAGATACAGTGTATGTCCTTTGGTACGCATAAACTCAGTGGCCTCTTCTTCTTCCTGGTTCCGTAACCACTGCAGCACCAAAGAAGGAACCCTCAAACTTTTTGCTAGGATGTCTTGAACCTCTAGAGCAAGAAAGGCATTGGTTTTCTTGCAGTAAGGACCAGATGATCCAGTTACTTCTCTGCTGGAGGCTAAACCACAAATGGAGGCTTTGTCATTTTGAGACTCTTCATACAGAAGCAGAGCATATATCCTAAGGAATTTGGTGGAGAACACCACCAATGCCTGAGTCTTTCCCATTGTTTTCTACTTCCTACCAAATGGAATAGTCTTGGCCACTGCGCATGTATTTCAAAAGCTGTTTAAGGTATGAGAGGTTAGCTGCATTGTCACTGTGCTCACTGTATTCGAGCATCCCACTGTTGAGTGGATTACATGTAAAGGTTCCAAGTATTAGGTCCATTTTGCAGGTGAAAAATGAAGTGGCAAATGTGTTGGCATAACTCTACTTGAGCAGAGCTGTAATCAAGCAATTTACATTCTGTGTACTGATGAAGTTGTGTCCAACCTCTGGCATATTTTAGAGATGAGATTTACTGATGACGTTCTGTTCATGTTACAGTGGGCTCATTTCAGAAGGGTAAGCATTCCAGTCAGTCAGGAATGATTCCTGGATCATGGCAATATAAAATGAAACTCCAGCTCATTCTTAAGTCATCAAAGGCTTATTATGTCCTATCTGATGCTGCTATGATTCTACAGAAATATGGGAGAGCATTACGATACATCAAGCTGGCTTTACAGTGCCATGGTAAGTTGCTAGGATGTGTTTGTATGTACAGGCAACGTTACAGATGACACCTTTCGCAATATTAAATGCTTTTTTTATGCATGATCTGACAACAGTGTGTTTAGTTCAATTGTCTAGCTCATTATTCAAGAGAGAATTCCTTAGTAAGAATAACTCTTGTCTCTTATTTAGTAGAAAGGTGCTCCCATTTTGACGGACTGGGAAACTTAGAATGCAGAATTGGAGGTTCAGAGCACTGAAAGTTGAGGCAGTCAAGACCAAAGTACAAGATAGTCTTCTCTGGTCTGTGTGCTATCGCTGCAGTTCCCTGGAAATGCCTGGTGCTTCCCACTTCGTTTTATATAATATATATCTGACTCTAGGAAGTGCCAAACTTGTTCATCAACTGAAGTGGATACTATTCTAAAATGAATTACGTCTTCAAGTATTAGTGAGGAAAATCAAGGAAGTAAAGTCAAGCTCTTTGAAATATTACTACAATAATGAGAATAACTAATTGGAAAATTCTGTTAGCTTAGTACTGTATTACTGCTGTTTTGCTTCCATATTTGTAGAGCTTGAAGCAGAGGGAGGCTTATAAAGCAAGAACACTTGATCTTAACACAAAGCATCAGTATGCATATTGGTAACTCAAAGCATTTTGCAGCTTTTTAAAGACTTGAGAATCAAGTTGAAACTGTACCTTTTTGGAAATTAATTTGTCAGGCAATATCTCACTTGAGTTTATCTGTGGAAAGTCAGTTTTACTTTAGTCAAATCTAAGATTAGCATTTGTAATTACCAGATTCGCTGCTCACCTTGAACAATGTAGATGCTCTTTTGAAATTGTCAGCTGTGTAGAGCAAATGTGACTATAAAATAGGTTAGTTCTTAGAAGGACATGTGTTGTCTGCATACAGGGAAAAAGTGTGGCAGGTAACAGAAAACCCAATTATATCGTCAGTCTATGTCAAACCTTCTGGTATTTCTTTTTTTTTTTTTTCCCCCTACCTCATCCGTGGGGTTTTTTTCCTGATAGATACCTACTGTTGTCTCTGCGGCAGCATGCTTCCTGAAGTGTTAGTATTCCTATGTCAGTGTTTAACCCTTTGTGGAGATATCCAATTAATGCTTGCTCAAAATGCAAAAAACAGAGCAGCGTATCTTGAAGAATATAATTACCAGACAAAAGAAGATCAGGAAATACTGCATAGCCTTCATAGAGAATCCAGGTGCCAAGGTATGATACTGATACAAGATAAGTGCTGTCATTCCGTCAATGAAATTACTTATGTCTGTCATGTGCTTCCTCAAAACTCTGCACTAGTGTAATTTCTGGAGGAGGGTTTATTATGTTCTGTTTTCTTCAGAGAAAGCTTAGTGTGCCTGTCAAATGTAAGGAGGCTGTCAAGGTATTGTATGACGTGCCTGAAGCTGTAAAATAACTAAAGACAGTAATTG
>VWPV01056294.1:0-13544 GCA_013389885.1 Geococcyx californianus
TGAAATCAGCACACCGGAAGTCTCTGATACTTCAGACAAGGCTGCTGCTATGGTGCAAACAGAACTGTGCACTGAGAGAAGTTATTGTTCCTGACCCTTCCAGGTAACCCTGCTACAGCAGGGGTGTCAAACTCATAGCCCGTGGGCCAAATCCAGCCCTACACCTTGTTTTATCTGGCCCGGCACCTTGTTTATATCCAGCAGCAGCACCGAGTTCCTTGCTCATATGTTCCACATATGTTTGAAACGTGGCTATATAGTTGTGTATCTTGTCTGACAGAAGAACTGCTAATAAATAGGCAGAAGCTGAAAGATTTTTGACTCCAGGTAAGGAAAGCTATGAAGAACTGTAGGAAGTGATTAGCAAAATTAACCAGAGAGATAGGCTCACAGTCACATGTAGAGAAGGCCAAGGATTTTCTCAAGTCAAATGCCATCAATCCAAGCAACTTCTGTGTGCTGGGTCTTGATATAAACAATGCATGCATTGTTGATCTGTATATCTTCAGCTCCATTAATTGATTTGCCTTAGGTACTCTACAAGTTACAGCAATCCAACAGCATATATAACTTAGCTCTAGTTCTGGGCTACACATATGACTTGCTCCTTGATATGTTATTTCAAAATAATATAATAACTGAAAAAATTAAGCTTCCTATTCCCAAGCCTGCATAATTGTCCTTTTTGTCATTGTCCTTTGTAGTACTCAAGTACTCTTTGGATTTTGTCTGCCTGCCTAAGCAGGAAGACAGGATTGCTGTTAAGAAAATATATCTTTTAGGTTATTGGAAGAATAGTCCACCAGGATGGAAAGGAGTTGTCTAAAGGTCAATAATGACATAGAAAACCGGTATTAAGTGGTTCTGTGCTAAAGGCAATATAGAGATCAATCTTCTTCAGAGTTTTAGAGTAGGAAGGCTCAGAAGATGCTTTTCAGTGAAAGTGATAGAGCAGACCTCAGACTTATTTACAGCTAGAACACAGTAAGTTTATGGAATGGATTGTATGATTTGGGTCTTGTGACACTGGGGTGCTGAACATGGCAATCACGAGACCTTTGCTGATTCTATGCTCCAGTCTTTAAAATCATACAAACCCTTTTTACCACATGCTGAGGTCCATACCTGTGAAGACACCAGCTTTCCTGGAGTTAAAACTTTTGAGGCACTGTTTCCCACCCAGTGTTGCCTGTATTAATTTTCCTTCATAACCCCATTTAATAAATAAGAGTAACAAGCTGCAGTTATCCACTAGTGAGTTCCTACTTAGCAACTCCGCTTGCTTAGGCCTATAAACAAAAAAGATAGTCCATTTTAATAAAAATGTTAATTAAAAATTGTTAATTAAATCCAAAAAGCCACAGGGAACTAAGAGAAAAAAACCTAGAATGAGTTAGGAATCCGGCTTTTATTTCCAGTCTAATTCCTCTTCGGTAGATTTAAGTCGAACTTTTATTTTTATTAGTGTTTCAACAGGATACAGTGTCCTTTAAAATTCCCGTTTGTATAAGCCGATGTCATATATTTAAACAAGGCCACTAAAGCAGAGCAGACTGCACTGCAACAAATATATTTGAATGTATGGCTCTGTTTTAATAAATTGTCTGCCAAAACTGCAGGCCATAAACCCAAGTGTCACAGTACCACGTTTATTTGGACTTCTTTGAGAAACAGTTGCTGCTAAAAGCAGCAGCAATATAGCTGACTATGCTCCTGATCTGCATTGAAAACTCAAACAGCTGCTCTCCGAAGGAACAAGGCAGCCTGTTTTGGCCCTGTTTTCTACTCTGGGTATGAGTTCACATACAAAGACTCAAGATAGGGACTATTCTTTTGTGCTGAATTTTGCTATTTGTCGTCTGATGTATTTTGCCAGAAGCATAGAATTTCCTGAGAAAGGGATTTAATTAGCTTACTTCATGGTTTTGTAAGTTAGTGAAGCACCAATACAGTATCTTGTGTCTGAGAATCTCAAAGTATTTTCCAAATGTACATAAACATTATGATACTATTTTGCTGATGGAGAAGGCAAGCATCTACCTTAATAAAAGCAGACTGAAGTGAATAAAAGCTACGCCTTCTGAGGTTTCACTACCATCTTCACACCATGATTCCAGAGCAAAGGGTCAATGAGCTGCAAGAGCAGGGCTGCCCTTGAAAGGCTATGAACCAGCAGCAGAGGGTAACATCAGCACCACGCCCCCCCCAGCAGGGCACAGCTCCATGGTGCCTAAGCAGGACCAGGGATCATGACAAAAGCTCACAACTCCTTACCAGCCAAGGTGATACATCAGGTCCAAGACCTATCCAGAGGATCTGCTTAGGTGCATGCAGCCAGGCTCTGGAGACAGAGCAATCTATCCAGCCAGGAAAAGCACTAACTTAGAACAGTGGGGAACAGGGCTGGGCACAGACCTACATATAGGTCAGCTCAGGCAAGTCATGGGTGCTTGGGCACAAGCTTAAATGGGAGTCCTAAGCCCATGGGCAGAGGGTATATCAGTGGAGTCACTGAAGAAGCGGCCAGGGCAACTATAGCCTACAGTTGCGCTGTAGTTGCAGTTTGCATTAGGGAATCATAGATGCTTAGAGCTACTATGTTCATACTCAAATATAACTGTTAAGAAAAATTAGAAGTTAATTGACTTCCAGTTGCTCTTCATCGCACAGCAGTGTGGTATTTTACCTTAGGAAAGCATGAGTAGTCTGAGCTTCAACTAGAGATCTGGAAAACTCTGAGCAGCCTTACAGCTGACTTGAGCCCTGTACGCATTCAAATGGACTTTTCTCCCTGAAAATACAAAAGTAATCGAGAAAGAAAAGTTATCCCAGCTTCTCTGTAGTCAAGATCTGCTGAGTTGACCACAACACTACTAACAGATTTTATCTCAGATTACACGGATTAGTTACACACTTTAATGACCTATTAACTTCCGGCTTTTTCAAAGCAAACTTGGTTAAAATGCCATCTTAGGGCATCTTCTCATAGCTACATGGCATGAATTTGCAACTTTGCTGCTTCTCACAAAGCACCAGACCAGAAGACTGGTGGGGCTGATAACACAATAGCAAGTGGCAGAGACATTCTTTATACCAGTTCTGCCTTGACTGAACAACCATGCTCAGGTAAGGTCTTTTAACTTAAAGACAGCATTGTACAAGGTATCATGGTATGGAACCAAGTGATTTTCAGTTGAATATTTTATCAGCTCAAGTACTATAGGAAGACCTAATAGCAAACAGAGTAATGGAGAATTATCAGCAGGATCCTATAATAAAATCCCATCGTTTACATAAAAAACCCATGGCAAAATGCAAGAACAAAGCAAGCGCAGTTAAAAGAAAACAATGACAGATGGCGACTATGATCTTCTAATCCTGCAAAACAGGGAATGGACTGCTAAAAATATGCAGCATGTTTTACTAAGCAGCCTGAGGATGTGGAAAGAAAACAGTGTAATAGCTAAGCTAATTCTTTTGCTGTTCGGTTAGTTAACCTGTGCTCTGGCTGTTCAGCACATAACCTTGGTATATGGTGTTTCTCAAACAGCAACAGGATTTTGATGGTGTCTCTAGACAGGAATTTGTTAACAAATTAGTGAAGGTTTCTTTGTATGCTAGACTAATGTTTTTCAGTCCTGTTTTCCGTCTGGTTCCTCTTCTTTCCCCCTGCCATCCCCTGCATATTCCATATTTCAAGTTTTTCTTGAGGATTATGTCTTTTGCCACAGAAAAGGCAAAAATATAATGACAACACATTATTCAACAGTTTTATCTACATAACTAACATCAAGTGAGTCAGAGTACCACTGTCTGGCTGATGTCTCCTATAATCTCTTTTTGCTGCTGACTCTCTAAAGGCTTTAATTTAAAATACAGAGATTTGAATTTTTTACACTATTTGACTAAGGTGCCATTTCAAGTCAGACTCTAGAAATGCAATCAGGTAAGCTGTCTGATGCCTAAGCACTGTGCTCTGTTCAGGGATATTGTGTGTGTGAGGGCTGTCTCTGAATGCCATGGGAACAACAGCATGAGTTGCTTCTTGCAGGAAAAATTGCTGGAAAACAACACCATTGCTGTGAGATCTGGCTTTATTTCTTCTTTTATAAAAAGTTATTTGCTGTGCACAAGCAGCGTCAATCAGTTGTTAAAAGAGACTCTGAATCCAGCTCTAGTGTTCTTACAGTTTTAAGGACACTTAGCCCTTGTCAAATATGCATAACAGCAGTTTCTCCCGTTGCTCTTGACATGAGGGAGCCTTGTATTTTACCTGTTATTTACATGTTGAAACACCAGATTGCTAGGTGGTTCCACCTGTTTTGTCAACAATGAAATTATATTTGTCCTGTTCTTGGTGCAAAATCCTGTATTTCTGAATCTTTTGTATTCTACTAGTAGAAGTTCAGTTTTCAGCTCCTTAATTCAGATTTTCACATCACATTTGGAAGCTTCTCTTCAGACTTTTATGGCTGTATTTGCAACATAATGTAGGACTCTGCCTCTGACATCAGCATTTTTTTTGCTGTCTCAGCAAGAGGTATAGTATTTTGAAATCAAGTCCTTAGAGGGAGCATAAAGGAAGGAGAGGCAAAATGTCAGTGTTTCAAGGACTGTTATAAAACTTAAGGAAGAGGTTCACAAGAAAGAAGTCTCACAAGGACAAGAACATCACATGACTCAAGACAGCATGTGCACATGAGCAAACACTTTTTAAAATGTAAATTTTGTCCTAATTTTGCTGAACAATGATACATCTGGTTTTCCTAGGTATACATAATTATAAATCCTGAAGGGGCACCTAGCCCTTCCAAGTTCCTTTGTATTCAACAGAAGCTGCAAAAACTGAACAGTTTCAAGACTAGATCTATACACTTAAATTTTTCTAGTGACTTTAGTTATGTATCCCCTGAGTTCGCTTACGAGCCTTTGCAAGCTTAATTTTTTTTCCAGCTGAAAAACCAAAGGCTGCAAGAGCAGTTTTGCCTGTGCCTTCCCATAAGCCGTCAGATGTCTATCAGAGGAATTAAACAGAAAATAAAATTTTGCAAATCCATCTATTAAAAATCAATAACATCAATTTGTAATTGGTGAGTCACTAGTGTTTCTTTTTTATGTCAATAGACATTAATTAAAATTCTATATATTTGTATATAGTTTCTGGACAAAATGTGTCTGCAGAGAACATAAACATGGTGTATTTAAATGCCTTGCCTAAGTAAAAACTGAAGGATTCTGTGGATGAAGCGTTACAGTCTTAACTCATTTAATGTTGGGGATAGCTCAGGGACTATGTATCATGCACCCAAAATGGAGGTAACACTGAAATTACAGTGATTTTGGTTCTGGGCATTATGATTTTTATCCTTTATGACATCTTCTTCATGCTCTTCAAGAAAAAATAGAAACTGGCTAATACACTGATTTTGGAAAAAAAATCATAAAACGGGGAGAACAATTTTGCAACATAACAGCCTACTCAAGAAGTGGACCCAGATTCAATGACCTCCCTCTCCAAGATTCATTGAATATTCCCTGGGTCTCATACTGGAAGGGACAGTGAACACCAGGTTCTTATTCATACCATCGAGTTTGACAGATTTTGCCAAGTTTCTGCCTCATCTCTTTTTTTTTGTGATTCCCTTGTAAACACAAACCACACTCACATATGCACAGACAGATGACTGATAAAGTAGCCTGATCCAGTTCATCCTGCAATCAGTCTTGAAGGTCAACAGTGAAACATACACCCTAACTCACATATCTTACATGTACAATCACCTTTGCAGTCCTTTTTGGGTCATGTACAAATGTTCTCCAACTTCGTTCCTCTACTGGGTGTGCATAATTTCACGAACAGAGATTATTTCAATATATTTGGAGTTGGCTAGCGATTTTCATTGACCTACATAAGTAAAACAGAAAATTAACTCTTAATGTGGAAATACAGTATTTTTAATAAAACCTAGTAATTATTCTTAATAAGACTGTGAATACACCAGCCATTCCGAGACTCTGTGTTTCTCAGGACTGTTTAAGAACAATTGGTGTAATGTTTCATCATATGAGTCCATAAAGATGAGTAATGGAAGTAGTTCTGCCTGCATGTGTGCTTATTTTGCATCAATTGTCCTTTATTTACTGTAAGTATTAAGCCAAGTCATAAAGCAGTATCCACATTGGAAAACTGGCATTCAATAATATGTAACATCCTTAACAAAATAAGCAAGCAACGGTGGGCAGAATCATATTTTGTTCTGCCCACATTCCCACCAGTTTGCTTCTCACTCAACAGTTTTGTGTGTAAGGTTTGCAAACGCTGAAATGCCTTTTATTTTTTTTTAATTAAGGTCATGTCACTGAAAACAAATGCTTGATTATTAGTAAGAAAATGTCTGTTTAACTCTGTCAAGGAACTGCTGAAATGGTGGCATGGTTGAGTGACTGAAAAAATATGACTGCTGTAGTGTAGACTGAAAACAGAAGTTCATGCAGCACTTCCCTTTTTATTTTGCTGTTTTCAGGCTATGATTTACATCTCCAGAAGAGCAAGCTCTATAGCTCCACACAGTGTTTGCAAACATCAGACCTCTAAGCAAGCCACAGCGTAGTATGAGATTTTTCTAAATTTTGACAAAGTCAACCAACTCTCTGTAATTTTTCTAATGCATTCTTCTTTAATGGGTTTACTTTTTATGATGAGTCTTTTAATAGTTGTGAGGTCCATCTAAGAACATAACAGACAGTATTAACACTTTCTCTGTGTGTGTCTATTACCAGCTACTCCTGATATAGCACCTTTTGTCTTTTCAGATCTTCAGCTGAACTAAGTGCACTTAGGAACTTAGTGCCATGGTTTAGACAATGAGTAGGTGTTGGTGTTGGGTCATAGGCTGGACTCAAAGGTCTTTTCCAGCCTTGTGATAAGTACTAGCTTTCTCTTGACAAACAGCTTGGAATATGTCTCCTTAACTAATTCACACACACAGCTGTTTGGTGAGGCACATTATTAGCAAGATTTTAACAACAACAGCTTAGGTGACTTCCTAGAAACCACACAGATGTCCCTGCATGTTCTCAGACCCTAAGTCAGAACGCTTGGCAGATAATAGTTCCCACTGCTCTGAGACACCTGACAGGGAAACATTACTTACTTTGATGTGCAGGGGATAGGTATGCAGAAGAGCAGTTTATTCATAAATACAGTAATGAAAAGGCTATAATTTATGCTAATGATATTCTTGCTTCAAATGGATTACCTTTTAATCAATGATGATTTGGGATGAGCTATCAATTTTCATGTAATTTACCAAGTGATAAATGATTTCCAAGTTTTGTCTTGCAACTGGAAGATGTTTTAAGCTGCAACAGATAGATCATTAACAAACAGAAAACAAAACCCCAAAACCAGAGTTCAAAAGTAATTTCTTTTACATTTCACAAGAAACAGCTCAAAATAGGATGTATTCTCTGTCTGTCTGTGATTACTTCAGTTGTACTTGCAGATGTATTTTAGGGATGTTGGGTTATCACTATCTCAATTTGGCTGAATTTGACATGAGACGCTTAATAAAAAAGCTGGGTTTGTTTTTCAGTGTAGTTACTGATCATAAAGTATTGAAAATTTAACTGATCATCCTTTTCTTTTAGACAGAGATGTGCTCCTAAGGGAGAGATAGAAAATGGAATTCCTGTTGCCCAGGATGCTGTATGGTTGTAATTCACAAACTGACAGAAAACCAGGCTCTCAAAAAAAGTGTATAATTCATTTGCATATCACTTGGTGTGTTTAATCACAGCACTCTACGATAGGGAATAAAATCCTAAATTTCAGGTGATGCTCTGCTAGCAAAATATTTCAAAATAACTAGCTCAACCCGTGTAAGTACATAATCAAAACAGACTGGTGCTTATGAAATAAAGATCTGCAGAGGGCACTGCTAACCCAGCAGGCACCTTAATACACTGGCAAGAGGTAATTTAACACACACCTCAAGTCTAAACAAGTGCCTACAGTGAAGACACAGAGAAGATGAAATTAAGGGTAATACACATTAATCATATTTGAGAAAATCCCTCGGTTTTCTTATATTCTTTTACTTTGTCCCTTGTGTCTGCTCAAGAAGATACCTGCAAATTTTTGCATCTTGACACCTGTAAGCTAAGACCCTGCTTCTTGCATGCAGGTGGTACCATATGCTGCATATCCAACAGTCTACCAGATTAAACTCTTGCCTCCAGCATGTATGTTCTCCTCTCCTATTCATCTTCAGACTGAAAACATTCTTCTCCAAATTCAACATCAAGTCAGGGCATGATTTATTACTGACATCACTGTATGCATAACACAGGTGTAAGATGTGTCAACATAATATGTATAGCAATATAATTAAAGTGCACTTTTATGAGTTTCAAATGACACAATGCAGCAAATGTTCACAAAATTCCAGAAACACCCAGTAAACCAGGTAATTTAAATGTATAACATACAAGTGTAGGCCATCCTATCTAGCAATGCTTCCATATGCACGAGCCCCTCTCTCTCCAACCATTTTTTCCACAGTTCCGATACCTAAGTAACATACCGTAACTGTACTGTGTAACCTGTACTTCAGGTAGGTGTTACCTAGCAGAAACACACAGCAATCATCTTGAAAGGTCCTACTTCATATTTTTCTATACCTGGCAGTGAGTGACAGAAAATGTTTTTCCATCTCTGGTTTATACTGAAAATTATGTTAGCAAACACTTACCAGAGTCATTTAGCTTCTTGTGCCATCTCTTTTCCTCTTAGAAAGCCACATATATTTTGCATTTAGCCTCTTTACTGATCACAGGTGATCCAATTCAATTAAATTAACTGTAGTTCATAATGTTGGTGGTTTCCTTAAAAGGCTGCATCATATGATCTCGAATCCAAGAGAATAAACTTATTTCCAAAAGCCAAGACTTTAAAAATAATCTGTGATTCTGGATATTTTGGCTTCCTAATATCAAATATTAAACACCTTCAAGGAATGCAATTCTTTAGACAAATTCAGAAAGTACAATGGCTTTCGACAAAGTAATTGTGTGCACAATGCAACTATTTAATTGGTAGGTTACTTAAGAAACTGAAGAGCATGTTTGTCTGAAAGAAGATAATATCCTTCGAAGGATATTTTCACTAATGTAGAAAAACTTTTTAAAAATAACCCCTACCAAATTTATAGCTATTATGAAAATCAAACTGAAGTCCTCAAGGTTGCTTCTATATGGATTTCATACAAAAAACCTCCAATTCTTCTACAAATGTTGTAGTAGCTCTGTCAAATCTGATAGACCATGGTTTTGGCACACATTTATTGACACTGTTAATAATTAATCCATTAACTGATAAGGGTTGCTTTCAGAACTTTCAAGTATTTTTTTCCCTTCATATTTGGTTTTTTATATATATTTATAGATGACAATGTAAAGGTAAGAGCTTAGTTCTGATTTCCTTTTCTGTTTTCTCAGATACAAGTAAATATAAGAAATTATTGTGGGCTCAATTTAATTTGATTTCTTACCCAACAAAACCACAATTACTATTTTATTGTAATATTTGTACTCATTTTTATTTCCATTCCAAAATTCACTAGCAAATTTACTAATTTACCAGCACATTTTAGGTTTGGGTTTTCAAATACTTGGTGAAAGTCACTTCTGAATAACACATACATTTCAGACATTCATAATCAAAATATTTCAGTTGTGCGGTATATCAGCTGAAAAAAAACCACAGAAACTTTACTGCAAAATTTTATTGAAAACCTCTTTATAGTGCTGGAGAGTCACATAATTGCCCAGTGGGAAACTCAAAACAGTACTGCGTGGCTTGTGTGAAATCACAGCCCTGTATAAAATGGATGGTAGTATTTACAGGCAATTAGAGAATGATCTTAAAACAGTAATTATTAATTGTATACACTTATAAATTATTAAATGGTAAATAATGTTGCCAAATGATTTTGTAACTATTTGCAAATAATGAATTGCGAGAAAAAATAGGTGGAATGTATCCAATTAATGTTATTACTTGCATTTCTTTGCTCAGAATTAGCTTTTTATTCCATTTAACTGTAGCTGAGTATAGAAACAAAACGTAATTTGACGGAAAGTGAACATAAACATAACAATTAATCCAAAAGAACTGTACCATTTCTGTTCTATTCAAGAATTATTGTTTTGTGTGGTAAAATTATGGGAGTGCTCTTTTGCAGGTAGTGAAAATAGTGGAGGGTGGGATAATTTTTTAAAAAAATCAAATACAAGGACTGACCCTCCATAACTGTTCATGCAACAGCTGCAGATATAATACTAGGTGGGATCTAGCTGCCTAGTCTAAATGACAGTTCATGACAATAGCCGAAGATCAGTGCCAGGAGTCTTAAATGTGCAGCTGCACAGGATATCTGCCCTTCTGTAGCACCTTCATCCTGGATCTACTTTTGCCACCAGCAGTGGTCCCCCTTCCTTTCCCTAGCCTGCTAATATTAAGACTTAGGTATCTGTGCTTATGATATTCCAATGTCCCTGGATGTTCCCATAGCTGTGCATGAGCTCTTCCTTTTCAGGACACAGCTAGACTGCAGTTTCCAAAACAACATGACTGTCACTGAGTAGGCAGCTGCAAGCAAGTCTTATCTTCAACGAGGTGAGCTTGATGATAACTGACAGCTGGATCTCTGTGCATAAAGGGCTTTCACAACTCTATCGAGCTTTGTTGTCATAGTCTTGCTGCTATAGCCTCTGCCAGGTCTGTTGAAGAAACTTTATGAGCTTGGTCCCCTGCATGCATTTGATTTCCACACAACTTCTGCCCAGGTATTATGAGTTACATTCCCATACCACAACATCTAGAAATGCACTTATGTTTTTGTACTCAAGTACAAGCAGTCTATGATTAAAGAAAGTCTACTATTACCGAAGTACCATTCTAGGCATCTAAATATATTCTGGATTCAGCCTAGAAAAATGTGCCAAAAATGACATAGTTTACATCACATTAATAACAATGACGTTAGGATTTCAACAGCTGCACTTTTAACAAAATGCTGCACCATCATGCTGCCTCTCCTTGGAGAAAGCAACAATAGCAGCAATACAAACATTACAAAGCCTTCAGTTTTTTTACATTTTGCACAACGTACAGTTATGACAAAATCATACAATGCAGTTGCTATTAACAGCAGCAGCTCCTTCCTTAATTAATGCTGGTCTTAGAATAGAACCTGGCATTGTTACACATGATCAGCACAAGCTAGAAGGGTGTTTGTCTCTCATGCATACAAACATGTTAGGGTGCTGTAGCATTACCCATGGAAGCTACAAGGAAGTACATGCAGGTCCTGTGCTAATTGTTTCATGCATTTCCTTTGAGAAATTTCTCTGTACTTTCATCAAATAAGATGAACTTGGCAAATCATAACTTGTCCAGATCATTTTAAAGGTCATATCTATTCTTCAGGATGTATTTTTTGTGGCATTTATTTCCTAATCTGAGGAATGGAAGCGGAGTTAATAAATAGGTGCTGTTACACTCCTGAATATAATTTCCATTTCCTAGTTTAGAAAGTCATCTATCAAAAAAGCTGGCCAAAACCAGTTTAGAGAAGAAACTACAGTAAGCAGAGTGTTTGTAGCAGAAGCACTGATTCGCATGTATTTGACAGCAGGGAATTGTCCATTTAAAAAGTCCAGGGCATGAAATACCTTTGTATTTTGCTCCTTTAACACATTTTTTTCCAAGTTATATTATGATTTTGTCTGGATTCTAATATATAGATCCTTATAGCTCACTTTGGTACTTGTGTTTGGACAGAAGTATTTCAGCTGGAACAAGGTATTTTTATGGTGACAACAATGGTTTATTAGAAGATGTCAAGAGAAAGCAGGCCTGAGGTGTGGGGATAGACTATGTTCTTTCAAGGGAATTGGGTAATTTACATGCAGTGAAATCTGTTTTGAGACAGCTCAGCCCAGAGGAACTCCTCTAGCAAGCAGAGCTAGGGGAATGGCTAAGTAAACTTTCCTCATTATATATGCTGGTAACTACTACTTTCCAAAACAGGCACTACAGACCTTTGGCTCTCTTTCATCTCCTTTGATTTTCCAACCACAAGAGGAGACTAGCAGCTTCACTCACTACATCTAAAGCTACAGCTTTAATTTCTGCTTTTCATTCTTCAGATTGCATGCTCCTGCTCTCTTTTAATGTGTGAATAAAATCATTTGGGCAACCATGGAAACAAGATGAAGGAACAGCTCTCCACTGAAATGTAACTCTGCTAAAAAAATAAAAAGCTTTTTTTTTTCCGCCTTGATCCAACTCATCACTCAGGAGAAACGCCTGTGCCAGCACCTGGCAGAAGCTTGACACCAAAACCACAACACTATACACACGCTGCTCCCTGTACCTGCAGGTGACTCGCAGGTTTTGCTTACCCACATCTATCTTTGCCATCTACAGCAGCCCCATCCTGGCACCCCTCTGTCACTAAATCAGCTCTTTGCCTGCTAAGCCATAGGCTGGATGTCAAAGGAACCAACTTCATAGAATCACAGAATGGTTTTGGTTGGAAAAGACCTTTGAGATCATCAGCCCTGCTCAATATGCCACTAGACTATGTCCCCAAATATGACATCTACTCGCCTAGCAACATCCAGAGATGGTCTTTTAAACATGTCCAGCCTATTCCAGTGCTTGGCAACCCTTTCAGTAAAGAAATTTCTGCAAATATCTAACCTAAATCTCTCCTGGCGCATTCTGAGGCCATTTCCCCTTGTCCTGTCTAGCTACCAGTGATATCAAACACCACCTCACTACAGTCTCTCAGGTAGTTATAGAGGGTGACAAGGTGTCTCCAAAGCCTCTTTCTCCAGGCTTAACAAACTTCGCTCCCTCAGCTGCTCCTCATAAGACCTGTGCTCTAAATCCCTTCACCAGCTTTACTGCCTTTCTCTGTATGTGCTCCAGCACCTCGATCTCCTTCTTGTAGTCAGGGGACCAAAACAGGATTTACGATGCTGCCTCACCAGTGCCAATTACAGGGTCACAATCACTTCCCTGCTTCTGCTGGCCACATACTCCTGATACAGGCCAGGACACCATTTGCTTTCTTGTCCACTTGGGCACACTGCTGCTTTCAAAAAAAGAAAAATACAGTTACTTAGATAAAACTTATCTCTACTTTAGCTTAAATCAAAATATTCCACTTTTTGTAATAGTACCTACTTCCTGCATTCAGACGCCTATCAGCCTCTCCTCTGGGCAGCCTTCCAGCCACTCCTCCCCAGGCCTATAGAGCCGCACGGGGTTGCCGTGACCCAAGCGCAGGACCCGCAGGAGCGGCCCCTCGCCCCTTCCACCCCCCGGCCCGCAATGGGGGCAGGGCCCCGCCCCCCGCTCGCACATGCCCGTCCTCACCAGGCACCTCCCCCTCAGCCGCCAGGTGGCGGCAGCACCATCGCGCGCTAGAGCGGAACGTCCCTACAGACAGACAGAGAGATAGAGAGATAGA
>VWPV01056295.1:0-10404 GCA_013389885.1 Geococcyx californianus
CCCTTCCAAGCCAAACTGTTCCACTACTCTATGGACCTATGATTGATGTATAAATGATACGCACGTATGGCCAAAGGTCTAATATTTCCCCCTTGCTCCCCCATGGATTGCCGTGTGCACCCCGCTTTGGAGAGCGCTGCTTCAGAGGGCAGGGAAGACTTGAGCCCGTGTGTGCCCACCTTGCCTCTGCCAGCTGCAGAGACCCAGGGTTTTCAGGACCCAGTGGCTGGGGCAGTCAGCAAGCAGAGATGCCACCTTAGTCCCCTCCACCATACCTGAACCGCTGCCCTGCACTGGCCCTGGTGACCCCCCCTGTGGCATTCACCAAGGTACGGGCACCCACCCAGCACCCTGTCCCCCAGCCCCCTGCTCCCACGCCTGAGGCTGGTGCACGGTGCAACCCAAGGACATGGAACAAAGGAAGGTGGGAGGGTGGGGGCGTGGGATTTGCCCAGGCACTTCGGGGTGGGCGATGGTGGGAGAAGCGCTGAGCCACGGCAGAGCTGAAGCTGGGAGAGAGAGCATGTGACTCGCTTCCAGCAAGAGGGTCAAGGTGAGGAGGGTGACCACCAAGGCAGAGTGGCCTTGGCCGGGGAACAGGCAGAGGGTGGGACTCAGGGGATGACAGCACTCGGACCCAGAGCCAGGCTGGCAGGGGGAGCACGGATGCACAGGGAGGCACAGCAGGACCCACCGCAGGGTCCTGAGCAGCAGTGGGGTGCAAGCACAGCCTGATGCTCTCAAAGGGGCTCTGGCAGCTGCAGCTCCCTGCTCCAGCCCAGACACAGCACTGAGGGGCTGGGGGTCCAGCAGGACGAGGCCACTGCTCTCCTAAGGGACACAGTGGCCCTGGGTATGTACCAGGCACCCTGGGGTCAGCCAGACCCTGGCCAAACTGCTCTCGCTGCGTCACACACTGCCGGGATGTGCTCAAAATAGCTGTGACGGCCACAGCCAGGAATGGGGGGGTCAAGCCCCTCTCGAGGGCACGGCCGCAGCGTGTGGGCAGCCTGCCAGGCAGACATCACACCCTGCTCACATCCATCCTCAGTCCCCAGCCCCACGTGTGCAGCATCCATGGACCCAAGAGCACTGCCCACGCATCACAGCACAGCGACTCCTCCTCCGCACTCCCAAATCTCTTATTTTATCTCCTTCTCAACCCTGCTCTTAAAAAAAAAAAAAACCAAAAAAACAAAACAAAGGAATGGTTTAATGAGGCAGGCTTGGCAAATTAAGAAACCAAGCCAGAGGAGCAGTGCTCTGCCGGGGCCGGCTTCGACACCGCGTGCCGCAAAGGGCGCGGGGTGAGCTGTGCCGAGCCCAGGCGAAGGAAACCCAACCCGCGGCGCCAGAGGGGCCAGCCCAGCTGGAAAACCCATCACAGCGCTCACCTCTGCAAAAAAACAGGTGACTTCAAAGCTGGGAGGTGCTGGCACCGCACGGCAGCCCCGGCGTCACCCGGTTTCGTAACCGCGCTGGCCCTGGGAGAGAAGAGGCTTTCCAACAAACCCAGCCCTCCAGCAAGCGGGGAAAAGAGAAAAAACAAAACACAGGAGTGTTGTTCCTCTTGGCTAAGCAAGCCCTGCACAAACGTCCAGAGGATTTACGGCATTTGAAAGTTTTCCCCTTCAGCACAGTACTTCTCCAAGACTAAACATCTTCATCATTTCTGAGCCGGCCGGGTTTATAGGGCTGTGGCGCGGCAGCGCTTGGCCAAGGCAGCAAAGGTGCATATTTCTCTTGGCAAACCCTGAGCTGGATCAGACAGCAGCAGAGGGAAGCGAGCTGCCTGCTTCGAACAGCCACCATCATTCACAGGTTATTTTGAACAGCTCAGCAAGACAGAGTCCACCCTCCCCAGGAGCCTTGGCTGGAGCCCATCGCACTCACAGCTTCGCCAAAACGCCGGGATAGAGCCGACAGATCTCGTGGGGGAGAAGCGGGGAGCAGGCAGGGAGGGGAGCAGAGCTTGGTGGACGAGTGCAAGATGAATGGGGGAGCAGAACTGGTACCTTCCAGCCACACCAAGTGGCACCCAGGGCACGGAAGCGTAGGGGGGCCACTCCAGCACTTTGCCCTGGCTCGCTTGCCTGTGGGACCGCTGGGTTTATATTTACACGCCGTGGTGGTGTGTTTATAAGGTTGCCTGGAGGGTCAGGGCACTGCTCGTACCTGCAGAAAGCACCCAGGGGACCTTATGGGAGCTGAGCTGTCACAGGACAGTGCTGGAGCACCAGCTCCCTCTGCTTGGTGCTCAGGGTTACCACCATGCCCGAGCACCAATACTGAAGTCATCAGCTTCCAGAGCCCACAGAGACACGTAGAGAGACCCAAGGAGCAGCAGAGCTCACTGTGGCCATCTCACCCTGCTCTCCACTGCATCCCTTCCCTCCCAAAGGCTTCCAGCCCCTTCTGCAGCCAGGGCTGGTGGCTGCCAGCAGCCAGAGCCCCCAAGCCACAGGAAACCTCTAATAAGAGGCTGTTTAAACTCCACGTCAAGGCTTAAGTCCTCTACTTATTTCCTAATCACTGCTATTTGCTGAGCTGTGCGGATCCTGCCGCCCAGCCCTCACCCTTGGCAGGTCCTCAGCCCCAAGAGCCTCTCGCTCAGCTCCCACGCGGCCGGCGCACAGCCCGGGAGCTTGCAGCCTCACTGCAGCCCTCGCACCCACGGGGATTGGGATCGCTGCCCACAGGGCTTGAGATGGCTTCCCGTAGGCTGGCAGCCCCAGCAGCAGCGTCCTGGTGCACTGGGGGAGCTCACTGGCCCTGGCAGGAGGGCAGTGGTGCCCTGTGCCGAACCCTACCGGGGCTGAGGAAGAGGCTGCCCATTCGCCCTGCCCTCAGCCCGTGCTGTCGCATCACCTCTCCCAAGCTGGGACAGTTTGGAGCCCCAAACTGGGGCAGTTTGAGACCCCAAGGCCACCCCACAGTGGGCACCGCACTCAGGCAGGGCTGCCTGCACCGCATCACCCAGCACACCCGCAGGGACAGTACCTGGGAGGGCGCTGCGCTGGCTCGCGGGTCAAAGATCCGCAGTTTCTTGTCCTGTTGAGACAAAAAGAAAACAGAGAAGGGTTAAGGACCCCAGGGCCAGTGGGATGTCGGGCCCTATTAGGGAGAAGGCTGGAATGAGCAACCCCTCCCTCCCTGCCCTTCACTCTCCTGCCTGCAGTGCCTGCCCCTACAGACAGCTTGCACAGTGCCCTCTGGGTCCTGCCCCACATCACCCAGGGCTGGAGCCTGACCCTCTGCCACCATCCTGCCAGTGCTCCCCAGCATCCCGTGGGCAGGGGAGCGAGCTCTCTCCTGCCACCCCACCACCAAACGGGGTGTGGGATGCCCGTCAGACAGGGCAGGCTGGGACACAGAGGCAGCACAGAGGTGTCCCAGTGCTGTCTGGGGAGTGCACACCGTGCCAGCTATGCCCCCACAGCATAGCAGGGCACAGCAGTGCTGGGAGCCTCGGGGGCACATGGCACAGCTCAGGGGCTGACCTGCACCCCACACGGCAGGGCTGGGGGGTTGAGCCTCCGCGCTCAGCCCAAACCCTTGGCACAGGGCTCCAACTGCTCGCTCAGCCTGCACACTCGGTACAGCAGGGCTGACCGCTCGCTCAGCTGGGCTTGCACGCTCCGTCCTGCCCACCCAGGCTCTGTGCATGGCCCTGGCGAGCTGGCAGCTCACTGGGTCTCCACGCAGACCCCGCACGCTTGGCACAGGAGGGACACTCCTTGCCCAAGCCAGATGCTTGCTCTGCCTGCTTACTCAGCCCACATGCTCGGTGTGGGCACTCAGCTGGCCTGCACGCTCAGCCAAGGAGCCTGCCCACTTGTGGGCAAGCACGCTTGGCCTCCATGCAGAGCCGCACGCTTGGTGCAGGGGGGATCCTGCTTGCCCAGGCCAGATGCTTCCTCAGCCCGCTTGGTCTGTGCACTCAGCTGCCCTGCGTGCTGCCCTCCACACTTGGCCTCCATGCACAGCCTACACGCTCAGCGCAGGGGCAAGAGTGCTCGCTCAGCCCTCTTTGTCTGCACGCGCAGCCAGGTTTGCACGCTCCTTCCTGCTCACCCAGTCGCTCTGCACAGCCTGGAAACCTGGTGGCTCGCTGGGCCTCCATGTAGCGGGGATACTGCTTGCCCAGGCACACGCTTGCCCTGCACGCTCAGCCAAGGACCCTGTCCACCTGTGCAGCTGCACGTTTGGGCTCCCTGCAGGGCTTTCACACCTGGGCTCCATGCAGGGCCCACACGCTTGCTCTCCATGCGGGGCCTGTGCACAAGCTGCACGCTTGCTCTCCAGGCAGAGGTTGCACACTTGCTCTCCATGCAGAGATTACATGCTTGCTCTCCATGCAGAGGCTGCACGCTGGCTCTCCATGCAGGGCCTGTGCACAAGCTGCACGCTTGCACGGCTGGCACGGAGCAGGCAGCGAGCAGCAGGCGCCACCTAGTGCTCCCATCCTCCTCAGCGCACTGACCCCATTTCTGCCCTTTTCTCCCCAAAATGGGGTCACCATGTTCCCCCAGGACCAGGGCGCAGCTGGCACGCAGTCCGGCCGTGCCACAGCGTGGAGTTGCCGCCCATGGGAGCTGCTCACCTTGCAGGAGGTGCCAAGGAGGCAGCCGTCTCGCTTCCAGGCCAGGCTCTGCAGCTGCTCCCCGTGGGCATCCAGGGCTGTGGGAGGAAAGCAGGCTCAGCACTGGGACCAAGCACGCTCCCTCCCACAGACGGGGCAGGAACCATTGCTCTCCCAGCCACGATCGATGATCCGGGCTTTCCAAAGGGTCGGTGGCAGCCAGAGCCGGGGCCAGGACCCACTGGGGTGCTGCTGTGTCCATGCAGGGAGCATTCCTGCACAGCTGGCAGTGCAATACAAAGGGCAGGAGCCTTGGGAATGCCACACATCCCGGTGCTGCCACCCAGCCTCCTCTCTCCATTGGATTAGCTGGGCAAGGCTGGTCAGCCACAGCCCACGGTGCCCACATGTGCCCATGCACAGGGACAGGCAGGAGAGGGACCTGTCACCCCAGGGGATCCCCAGCAAAGCTGCTACAGCCTCCCTGGGCAGTACAGGAGCCTTTTACACCAGCACAGGGGAGCCTGCACACACACACGAGGGGCTGTGGTGTTCCTTCATCAAAAGCCACCGTGCTGGCTGTTTGGTGACACCGAGGTCGGGGCTCGAGCACGTTGCCGGAGTCCAAGCACCAGCACGGTGGAGATGATGCATCGCAGGCAGGAGTTGGCAGGCATGGCCATACCTACCTGTCAGCGGCTGCTGCTGCCCCAGGTCCCAGAGGGTGACTTGCTTCGCCGCGCCGCTGGCCAGGACGCCGTCCGCCGTGGGGTGGAACTGCAGCACGTCCAGCGGGGCCCCCCCAGGCCCCAGGGTCAGCCCCGCGCTGCTGGGCACGTCCTGGCCGCTCTCAGGCAGGCGCCACAGCTTCACCTGCAGCCCCAGGGAGAGGTGGGTCAGGCCATAACCAGGTGAACCAGAGCCAGCTGGGTGCCAGCAGCGCTCAACCTGAGCGACCCCTGAGGACATGAGGAAACCCCCATCGCAGCTCAGGGGCATGAGAGCTGTGGGCATCCCAGGTGGGAGACACCTGATCCCTGGTTGACACCATCTGCTCTGTCCCCCATAACCTGGGGACGTCCCACGCCGCTCCCCAAGGCTGGCACCCTCTTCCCCAGGCTGCTCTTATTCCATTACTCCATCTCCTCTGGGCTCTACAGTGAATGCCCCCCATGATGGGGGACCCCAGGTGTCCCCTTGGGACCCCAGCACTGGGCACCCACCGTCTCATCAGCAGAGCCTGTAGCCAGCAGGAACTGATCGAAGGGCGAGAAGTCAAAGTCTGTCACCACATCTGGAAGGAGAAGGGCAGAGGTTCATCCTCGCCTCACTCTGCAGGCACCATCTGCCCACTTTCACCCTTCCCCAGCCCCCTTTTGACAAACATACGCAGCCGGGCGTGGGCAGCAGGGTCAAATCCAGCCCCACCGAGGCCGTTTGGAGCAGCTCAGCGTTGCTGCAAGAGCCTGAACGCCTCCACGCTGTCCTGCAGGGTCTGGCACCCCTTTATGCCCTTCCTGGGGGGACGGGAGCACCGGACGGCAGCACCACGCAATTGCATCTACCACCACCACCCAGGCTTGGCTATGGTTTTAGGATGGACACCCCCGGCAGGCGCAGGGAGAAGCACAAACAGCAGCAGGGGGTCTGTGAGGAGGGAGGCCGTGGCCAGCTGGGGCCGTGTGGGTAACAAGGCTCCCTTTGTAACAGCCGCGCTGGCGGCAGGGACGCTCCTCGCAGCTCCGGTGGGAGAAAGGCTGGCATCGTCATCACCAGCCCCTCGGATGCATTTGACATGCTCGGAAAAGTAGGTCACTGTGTACTTTTCCGCTTCCAGGAGGCTGTGGAGAGACAGGCCCAGGAGGCAGGAAAAGCGAGGAGCTCACGCTGCTGCATTTGCCCTGCAAGGAGAGAAAAATCCCTTTCCCTGCTTTGGAGGCGTCGCTCTGGCACGGCTGCTGCTAAATCTCATTAAGCAGGCGTTAATGCCGCGCCAGCTCCCCGTGCACCCCTCCGGCGCGGCACGGCTCTCGGTGCCCAGCCCTGTGCCATGGGGTAGGGCTGGAGCTGGGTGGAGGTGGCAGAGGCTGGGCACGCTGTGCTGAGCGATGCCAAGGTACCGCCTGCAGGAAGGCGACATCGGGATCGGCTCCCATCTTGCTGCTTTGGTGCAGTTTTTGGGAAATGGGTGGTCAGAGCCTCCAGCACGAGGAGAGAGGCATCCTGAGCTCCCTGCCCATGCCCATGCCCAGGCAGGAGGCAGAGCCCTCCACCTCCATGGTGTGTGCTTCTCTGCCAGGGGCAATGCTGCCAGCTGCCTGCTCCCCTGCAGCGCTCGCTCTGCCCACATCACAGCTGTTCAGGGTGATGGAGCCACCAGTCCAGCCTGTTCCTCCCATCACTGGAGCTGGGTACACCCATGGTGATGCCATCCAAGCTCCTCTGCCAGCCCAGCACTCGGTATCTGGGCATGCAATGAGTAACACAGGAAGGATGCGCTAGAGGAAGAGCAGGAGCTACATGTACGGACCTCGCTGCAGCTCGAGAGATGAGGGGACATGGATCAATTTGGCTCCTTAGTGAAAGCAAAGCCTGGCACAGCCCCATGTGGGCAGCGTAACTGCAGCCAGCTTCTACCTTGCACACAAGTGAGGCTCGTCAGGGTCAAGCTGCCTGCAGGTCATGGGCCCTGGGGACTCCTGGAGCTCCCTCCACCTGGGAGACAGCCCAACATGGCATCCTGGGCTGGAGCTCAGCACCTGAGCCCCTCTGCACAGCCCATGCAGGGCCAAATGCCGCCTGGGGAGGTGGCACTCAGCTCCAGGGTGCCCTGGTGCAGAGTGTGGTGGAGGCACAGGACAAGCTAGACCAGGGCCACCAGACACCCGGCTCACCTGAGTGGCAGCAGAGGTGAGACACAGTCCTCTTGCCTCCATCCTCACACTCCAGCGGCACGATGCCCAGGACACCTGCAGGAGAGGACACAGGGGCAGGTCACCAGCCTGCCCGTCACCCACACGATGCTCCCAGCAACGCTGCAGCCTGGCACAATGAGAGCCAGGAGCTACAGGACTGTTGGCACCTTTGGGGGAACGCGGGGAAAGTCTCCTCTACTCATGTCTGTGGGCTCTGTGGTGCTGACCACAGGGTCAAACCCATCCCAACCCCCAGCACCCCTTCCCTGTGTCTCACCTGCCGCCTCGGCATTGAACGCGATCCAGCGGCAGCTGGCCTTCACGTGGTTCCCACAGGATGCGACGGAGCCAGCTCGGATTCCCCCAATCCAGGCCTGGGATGGAGAGGGAAAACACACGTTGGGAGGTGCCTCTGTTTTGGGGGGGGGCTGGGGCTGGAGGAGAGGCAACGAAGCATCGGCATGGCATCGCTGGAGACCCTCAGCTCCCACAGCGATGGACCTGGCACTGTCTGGAGGCTCCTTTACAGCATCACGGAGGGTGATGGCTGCTTCCCTGCGTGAAGGCGCAGCCCTTTGCTGGGTCTGGGGGCTTCAGGGGCAGCTTTGGAATGGGGGACAGGAGCATCTCAGCTCCCAGCGCTGCCTCTCCCCACAACCACCTCCCACGGTGGAAAGGGCTCAGAGGACTTTACGATAAACCGATGGCGGGGAATTTGGGATGGGGCAAAGGCTCTTGGGGTGCAAAGCAGCGCAAGGTTGGGCCGTGGCTGACCGAGGCAGATAAACACTTCTGGCAGGGTGCTTCCCGCATGGACATGAGGACAAGGAGCACCCAAATCCTGCTCTGCAGTGTTTCTCGTCCCTACTCTATGGCCGGGCACTGCACCCACGGGGCACCAGGATGCCCTGCATCAGCTGGACCCGCTCCGAGCGTTACTGACACCAGCCTCAAGCACCCAATGGGCCAAGAAGGTCCCAGGCACACCCAGGGCCAAGTCCAACCCTCGAGCAAAGGCGGGTGCTTTACAGCTGCCAGCATGGCTGCAATGCCCACCAGCACCCACTGGCATCAGAGAGCTGCAGCGGGTGTCTGGGGCGCACACCTCACACAAACAGAGCAGAGCAGGGAAGGGAAGCCCCAAAACGACTGAGCCCCAGGTTTGCTCTCGTTGCAGAGCTTCCTTTTGAGGCCTGGCAGAGAGCAGCAGTTCCTGCAGCACTTCCTCTGGTCCCTGTCACAGCAGCCTGCTTGTAGCAGACCTGTTAACCCTTCTCCTGCCAAAGGGAGGTTCATTTCCCCCCAGCCAGTAGGCAGGCAGGGGGCTGCAGTGGGGATGGGGAACAGGTTCAGAGCATGACTGAGACCCAGGAGGAAGGGGTCTGCACCACATCACCCTGCGCTGGTCCCTCAGGGAGGGCGTCACGTGGCTCCCAGCATCTGGGGTACCCAGGACCCCTGTAGTGAGGTTTCACAGAGCTGGTCGTCCATCCTGACCCCACAATGTCCCTGCACGCAGGTGGGATCCTTCCCACCTGGTAAAGCACACAGTACCATCCTGGCCACGTCCCTCAAACACACAGGAAGCTTTCAGGGTGCTTCTGCCCAAAGAGCCGCTCAGACGCTGCCTGGAAGGGAGAAGCGACTCAGATGCGATCCTTCATGTTTACACTGCGTTTCCTGATCCGGCCAGGTCAAGTCTCTGCCTGTAAACAAGCTGCTCTGCAGGGACGCAAGCAGTGTTTCCCGTTGTGACACCCGAGATGGCTTCGGAGATGAGGTGTCCATCTCCCATCTCCTGCCCTGCAGAGCTGGGTGAGGTGGCCTTGCTTCCCGGGGGACATGTTTCATGCCTGGATGGGAAATGCCTTTCAGAAAGGCCACCTCCTGTGTGCCAGCCTGGTGTGGGCTGCTGGTGGCACAGCAGATGCCTCCTTGCACACCCAGGCAAGAGCATAGTGTCCCACAGAGCTCTCCCACCACAGGAAGCAACACCAGGGCAGTGGTGACAGGGACATCCCGGCCTGGTGAAGGCATCCCAGCACCCACACTACACACACGTGCATGGCCCCCGGACCCAGCTGTTGGCAGCAGCTCATCTGCACCCTGAGGGTCGCAGCCAAACACTCAGATGGAGAAGTTTTGGTGACCTGCCACCTGCTCTGCAGATGCTCCGAGGCTGGCACGCTGCTGGCATGCTGGGTGCTCCAGGCCTGGCACAACACCAGGGGCTACCATGTCACCTGGAGCTCGGGGGGGGGGGGGGGGGGGGGGGAGGATGGTTTTGGGTGCCTGGCACCGAGGACAGTTTGGCCAAAATGTTACTGAGAAGGAGAGCATTAACATCCAAGGACTGGGAGAAAAAAGTTTGAGTGACCCCAGGGCCTCCCAAATTCTTTTCAAAGGCAGCCAGAGGCAATGATTTTTAGCAGCATGGTCCATCCAGCCCGATCCCTCCACTTCCGGCCAGATGGTCTGTGCTGAAGAGTTCTGGTTTCCCACACCTGCGTGCCATCCCAGCATGATCAGTAACCAGAGCAGCCTGTGCCACACAACTGGCCCTCGCTGTCCCTTCTGCACATGGAACCATCCCCAGTGAGGACCCTGCTCCAGCTGTGCCAGCTCCGCTCTGCCCCGCGGGCTGGGAGCCTCTGGGCAGGATCCCACCACCCTGGATGGTGGCAGAGGGGTGGCAGCCTCGCTCACTGCCACTGTGATGGGTGAAGGGTGTGTGGCCTAGGGAGCCCCGAGAGGGGTTACACAGCCCAGTCATGCTCCCCAGTGTGGCTCATCCAGCACAAACCGCCCCTGACCAGTTATGTCTTCATGAGCTGAGACAGATCATAGAACCATGGAATGGCTTGGGTTGGAAGGAGTTTCAAAGCCCCCTGCCATGAGCAAGGACAC
>VWPV01056372.1:0-13855 GCA_013389885.1 Geococcyx californianus
TGCACACGCGTGTGCGGGGCGGGGCCGGGAGGGACGGACGGACAGAGGGACCGCCGGGCGGGCGGACAGACAGGCGGGACCGAGGGCGGGGCGGGTGGAGCCCACTCCCCTCCCGGAGGCGCGGCCTCTCGGGCCCCGGGGTGCCGGGAGCTGTTGTTCCCGCCTCTCCCCCTTCCCCGTATCCGCCCGGCGCCGCCGCTTCCGCCCCCGGGTCGCGCGCTGCCATGGTAACGGGATGGGGGGGAATCGGGGTCCTCCCCCTGCCCCGCGGGAAGGGGCCTCTGGGGGGAGGGGGCAGCTCCCCAAGGCTCCCCCCGGCTTCACCTTTCCCGGGGGCGGAGTGGGGAGGCTCCGGGGTCCCGGGGTAGGAGTCTTCACATGGTGCCCCCCAACCTTCCCTCCCTCAGGCCTGCCGCCTCCAGGAGCTGCTCGGGGCCGACGCGGAGCTGGCGGATGAGGTGAGGGGCGCGGGGACCCCCGGGTGCCTGGGGCCATAACTCGTTAAATTCCTGTAACTCGTTAAGAGGTTTCTCACTCCCGGATTTAATCCTCGAGCTCGGGGCCCATGCTGGCCCGGTCACCCTGCTGGGATGGGGACAGACGGGTGCCCGGTGCCTCCTCTCCCGCAGGATTTCCTCTCCGCCGTGCAGGACGCAGAGAAACGGTTCTCAGTCCCTGGACATTCCTCACCTGGCAGTGGCCCGGGACCCCCCCCCCCACCATGCCGAGTCCCCGGCCTGCGGCCCCTCACTGGGCAGGGGCAGCCAGCAGGCCTCCAGGGACCCCTGCCCGCGGGAGCAGCCCCCGAGGATGAGCTGGACAATGACCTCCTCGTGGCCGCCTGTGTGGAGCTGGAGGGTCCTGAGGTGCCAGCGGGGGCTCATGCTGCCCAGCGCTGGAAGCAGCTTCTGCAGACGGGGCACGGGAGCCCCCCGGAACAGACACCCCCCAAGAAACTGCGAGTGGAAGAGGGGACGGGGGACAGGAAGGACTCCCAGCCTGGCCCACGTGCAGCCCCTGCTCCCAAGCTGGCGCTGCGGCCCAGCACAGCCAGCACCTGCCCCCTCGGGCCCCCTGGTCCCTTGGGGAAGCCAAGGGGCTCCTGGGGTTCTGTCCCCACTCCCAGGGCTCTGGCTCTGAGGCCTCTCCAAGCATCCCCACACCAGCCAGGAGTGAGCAGCTCCTCTGCGGGGCTGCAGGTGCCCCAGGCTCCCCGGCAGAGCTGCCCCTCGACATGGCTGCCCCCCAACAACCCACTGGCTTGCATGGAGCCCCCGCCGAGGCCACCAGGCAGCCTGCAGACACCAGTGGTCACCAACCACCTCGTGCAGCTAGTGACGGCAGCCAGCAAAGCACCCAGGGCTGCCCCCCACCTTCCTGCGCAGGGCAAGACTCGCCGGTTCCCGGGGCCTGCTGGGATTCTGCCCCAGCAGGTGGGTACATAGTGGGATGGGATGGGGTTGGATGGGAGCAGCTGGTGAATGATGCTAAACCATGGACATCTCTCTCCCATAAGCATGCTGGGAAGCTGCCGGAGAAGATCCTCATTTCAGCTCCCCAATCTCCGGCTCACGGGGCTGTGGCAAAGCCACGGACAGAGGTAACCCCTTGCTGCAGTGCAGGTCTGGGTATGAGTCCCAGTGGCACTGCTGCAGACAGTCCCCAGGCTGCAGCTTTCAGAGGGTGTTGCTGGAAGGGGAGGGTATCCCTAGAGCTCCCCCCTTGCTGTGCCAGGGCTGTGAGAAGCACTTGCTCGGCTCCGAGGTGGTGACTATGTTTGTCCTGTGACTCCAGGGTCTGCCCAGCTCCTCATTGCCTGCAGAAGAGGATTTTGGGAAGGGCCCCTGGCTTGCCATGAAGACAGAGCTGGGGCTGGACGAGAGGGACCCCAGCTGCTTCCTCAGGACCTACAGCGTGGTGATGGTCCTGCGCAAGGTGAGGGAGGCACTGGATAAGGGCAGTAGCCCCTCAGACTCAGACTGCCCTTGTCCCTTGGAGCTGTTTCCAGGGCCAGGCATCAGTGTGGGGAGGGGCCCGAGCTGCAGACATCCCATGGCCCTTGGGGACATCGCTGTGATGAGAAGTTTGTGCGCAGGCAGCCTTGAAGCAGCTCCCAAAGAACAAGGTCCCCAGCATGGCAGTGATGATCAAGACCCTGACCAGGACCAATGTCGATGCTGGTGCTGTGTTCAGGGACCCAACTGGTAAGTGCAGCCGTGCTCGCACCCAGATTGAGCTGGGGCTCCTGGCCATCGCTCCCTGCAGCTAATGGAGCCCCTCCCTTTCTGCAGGGGAGATGCAGGGCACGGTGCATCGCCTTCTGCTGGAAGAGAGACAGAGCGAGCTCAAGCCTGGCTCGGTGTTGCTCCTGAAGCAGGTAGATGTGGAGGCAGAGCTCTGACAACAGCAATGCATCTGTTTCTGCTGTGGCTGCCACTAATCCATGGTCACCGTGCCCAGCTGCTGAGCTCGCAAACCACTGGAATGGGACAAGGGGTTCCTCTGGCTCCTTCCCAGGGTGTGGCCAGTGGTATCACTGGAAGCTGAAGGTCTGGGTCTGACCCACTGCTCTGTCTTCACAGGTGGGCGTCTTCTCTCCATCCCACCGCAACCACTACCTCAACGTCACCCCCAACAACCTGCTGAAGATCTACCTGCCAGAGCCTGAGGGCAGCCTCTCGCAGCCATTGCCAGTGCAGCAGGAGGTGAGACAGGGCACCATGCTGCTCACCCTGGAGGGACAGGAGTGGTGGGACCTGGAGGGACAGGGATGCTAGGAACCCCCAAGAACATTACCAGGGGGTCTGGGCTGCAGGAACCTTTGAGAGCAACTGGGGAGGAAGGGGAAGGCTCAGGAGGGACAGAGGGCCCCCAACAACTCCTGTGGGCCCCCAACAATTCTTCTCTGCTGGGTTTTGCAGATCCCTGGCCAGCCTGGGCTACTCCCACACCACCCTGCACAGTGCCTTCAGAGTGTCCCTGCCCCCAGGAACTGGGGACAGGTGAGGATGGGCAGCCACAGCATGAAGCAGCCTCCTGGGGGCTTCTCCCAGCACTTGCAGAGCCCTGGGCCCAGACAAGAAGAGCCGATGGGAGCTGACAGCTGTGACATGGGTGAGTTGGACCCACTCTGGGTGGGCAGGAAAAGCTTGGTGTCCCATGGAGAACAGGTCCTAGGGGTTGGCAGTGCCTCCCTTCCACTGTAATGCCAAAGGGGGGTCTCGTCTCGGTGTGTCCCTGTTACCCAGAGTTGATTCCTCCTCTGTACACAAGTGAAACTCATGTTTCATCCTCCCCCTGCCCGTGCAGAGGACCTGGACGGGCTCCTGGGAGAGCTGCCTGAGGATTTCTTCGCTCCGGCCCAGGCTGACTGCTGCTGACCTCAGGGAGCTGTGGCACAGCTGTGGGGCTGGGGAGACAGTTACTGCTGCACAGGTTGGGCTGCACCATGGCCCGGAGCGGATGCTGAGCACGCAGGCGATGCAGCAGCTGCCTCACTGCTCCTTTCTCTGTCTTTTTGTTGTGTTTGTTCTGGAGCTGAGAGCTGGGGGCACTCAGAGTGTCCCAGGGGGACGCAGCCTCAGTGCCTGTCCCCACTCTGCCAGATGGGCTGGTGTGTCTCGGCTTCCAAACCTGCATTAAAGGGCTGTTCTGTCCCTGCCTCGCCCCATCTGCTTGTGTGTCACTATCCCCTCTGCAGAGCTGCAGCACCCCAGACCCTTCCCCTGGGGATCCCTGTGCTCACTCTCTTCTACCGGGCATGAGGTGCTGTTACCCCCCCAGGACTATTCCAGCTTCTGCCCAAGCTCTACAGAGTTGGGGGGTCCCTGCTTGCAACATCCCTACCATGTCACACAACCCCAACAGGTTAAACGCCCTGGCAGCCCTGTGCCAATGTGACTCTGTTTACCGCCCTGGGTGAGTTATTTATAGGCCGGCCTGGCCTCAGCCCTTGATTCAGCATTTGTGTGTGGGGCACAGCCCTATTTATAACCCCTGCCAGACGCAAAGGGCAGCGTGCTGCCCCCAGAACCCCCTGCTCCCCGGGTGCCCATGGCCCAGGAAACTTTTGTCTTCACGTCGTCTGCTCTGCGCTCGCTGCGGCTCCAGCGGGAGCTGCTGGAGCAGGAGGATCGCCGGCGGGCCGTGGCGCGGGAATCGGCCACACGCCGGTTCCTGCCTGCGACCCTCCGGCCCCCCCTTACCCCCTCCCGGCGGCCCCAGTACTGCCGGGATCCCGCTGTCCACAACGCCCTGTACGCCGGGGACCTCCTGCGCGTCAAGAGCATTTTTAAGGATGAAACCACCGCGAACATGGTGATGGAGACGGTCAGCGAGGAGCTGGTCTGGTCGCCTGAGCAGGGTACGGGGCAGGAGGGGCTGCATGAGGGCGGAGGAAGCTTTTCCCTTTCCCCCTCTCTTTCCTTAACCCTGCTTCTCCCCACACTTTCTCCCTCTTCCCTATTCCCACCCCTCTGAACTCCCTGCAAACTAACGGAGGGGGCCGGGGGGGTGGGCGCTGTCTGTGGGCTCAGCTTCTCGGGGCTGAGGGGAGCAGGGCGGTTCCTTTGGGGGCGGTGGGAGGTCCCTGTGAAGGGGGGGGGTTGATCCCGGTTTTCCTGGCTGGGGGCTGGAGGTTGGGATTGGATGGGTGGGATTGTGCAGGCTGAGGGGTGCAGTGAGGGGTGGGTGCTGCCCCCCACCTGCCAGGGCTGTGGGTGCTGAGCCCCTCCGGGGGTGCTGCCGCACCCCCCCACAGGGTTGTGGGTGCTGACCCCCCGCCCCTTGCACACCTCTGCGCTCCGCATCGCCGCGGGGCGCGGCCACGGCGCGTGCGCGCGGCAGCTGCTGCTGCGGGGGGCGCTCCCGGATGCGGTGGTCGGGGGTCGCGCCCCCCTGCACGATTGCGCGGCCGCGCCCCGCGCCGACTGCGCGCGGCTCCTTCTCGACTTCGGCGCCGACCCCAACGTGCTGAGCGCCGAGGGCGCTGCCCCGCTGCACCTCTGCACTGCTCCGGAGAGCCTGGGGTACGCATTCCCCCACACCGCTCCCTGCCCCGCCCCCTGCCCCGCTGCACCTCTGCACAGCGCCCCCCGCGCCAGAGACCGCGCCCCTCGCCCGGCCCGCCCCGCCGCAAGCCCCGCCCCGCCGCGAGCCCCGCCCCTCGCCAGGCCCTGCCTGAGGCTGGGCGGCCCCGCGCAATTTGCATGCGAGCTCCTCCCGCGTGCCCAGCCTCCTCTGCCCCCAGGGAAAAGCCCCGCCCCAAGTCCCACCCACCCCGGGCTCCCTGCTGGGGCGCCCTCAGGGGTGGATGCTGGGGCGCTGAGGGTCCCCATTCTGGCCCACCCATGTATGGGGAGGGGGAGGCCCTGAAGGAGGGTCTCGGGGTCTCCATCCAGCTGACTCGTGTCCCCCAGGTGCGCGGAGCTGCTGCTGGCGCACGGGGCGCGGGTAGACCTGGGGACGCAGGAGAGGGGGCTGACGCCGCTGCACGTGGCCGCGCGGCAGGGCTTGGTGGCCCACGTGGAGTTGTACCTGCGCCACGGCGCAGACCCTGGCCGGCGCAGCCGCCAGGGCGAGACACCCCTCAACGCCGCCTGCGCCGCCGCTGAGCACCCCGAGGACGCGGAGCGCTACTGCCGGGTGGCAGAGCAGCTGCTGGCAGCCGGTGCTGACCCGCGCGCCGCGGGCCGCAAAGAGCACACGCCACTGCACAATGCATGCAGCAACGGACAGCACGGGCTGGCGCGGCTGCTGCTGCGCCACGGCGCCGACGCCACCGTCAGCAACTGCGCCGGCTTCACCCCCCTGGACTGCGCCGTCCACGCTGTTGAGGAGTACCGACACCAACGCCCCGAGGAGACCATCGCGCTGCTCCTCGACTATGGCGCACGCCCTGTGCACCCCAAGGTGGGCACTGAGCGTGCTGGTGGGGACGCAGAGAGGTGCCCCCCACCTCCTCAGCCGGTGACACCCCTCTCTCGGCAGATGCTCAAGTTCTGCTGCCGGCACCCACCAGCACTTGAGGTGCTGCTCAACGCCTATGACCACGTGCCGCCGGCCGAGGGCTGGATAGGGGCAGTGCCCCCTGAGCTGTGGGAGGTAAGGGGGGGGCCATGGCAGATGTTTGTCCCCCTGCCCCAGCTGGCTCACCCTGCCATGTCTCCCTACTTGCAGGAACACTGTGAGTTCTATGCCTCGGCTGCGCGCATGGCAGGGCAGCCGCGGCGGCTGAAGCACCTGGCCCGCTGTGCCCTGCGGCGGCACCTGGGTGCCCGCTGCCACGCTGTTGTCCCGAAGCTGGCCCTGCCACCCACCCTGCGCTGTTACCTCCAGCTGCCCCTGCAAGGGGTCATCTCCTGAGGGACCTGGGGACACTGGTACGGGGGGATACAGGAGGGGCGATGTCCCCATGTCCCCCCCACTCTGGCACAGGGAGACAATGAGGGGTGGGGGTGGCTCTGTGTGCCCCTCTCCTCGTGTCCCCCCAATGAGAATAAAGGACACGGCAGAGGTGGCTCTCGCGGTGTCTCCTTTCCCGCGGGGTTGGGCAGGGGTGACGGCGGCTGAGGGACAGGGGACGGAGGGGAAAAGGGCAGGGGTGACAGGGCTAGGAGGGGAAGACAGGGTGGAGGGAGGTGACACAGAGGCCCTGGGAGGGACAGGTCCTGGCGCGCGGTGGCAGCGGGGCCGGGACGGCTCCAGGCGCGAGGCACACCCGAGGCCCCGCCCCCGACGAGGCCCCTCCCCTCAATCGTACAGAGGGCCCCGCCCAGTTCCGGCCCGGCCCACGGACGCAGATCCGCCAACCAGCAGCGCGCGTGGTCGGGGTCCGCTGCCGTGACGCAAAGCGTGCGCGCCCGCGCTTCCACTCCCGGCGCGCGCTGTGACGTCACTTCCGGCGCGGTGAGTGCGGGCGGGGCTGGCGGCGACCCCTGGGCCTCACCGGGGCTATCAAGGACCCTCAACGCCACACCAGACCCCCGGGACACCCTGGGCTTCGCCGCGATCCCCAGGTCTGACAGGAAACCCACCAGGGACCCCCTATCACACCCTGGGTCTCACAGGATTCCCCCCGGGCCTCCTCTCGCAGCCCCGGGCCCGCCAGCACAGCCTTCCCCCCTACCCCGGCTCGGCCGCCCCCGGAGGCTCTTCCCCACGTTAACCGCCCCCTCTGGCCCTACGGCTCTGTACTGCCCCGGCCGCCTCTAGCCCGGGGTGTACTTACAGGTGCTGCTCTAATTGGGGCGTGGGAATCGGTAGCTTCGCCCTCCTGCCAGCGGGACGCGACCGTGGGATGGAGCCGCCCGCCGCCACCTTCATCCGCGGGGTGGGGGACGAGGTGACGGTGGCGGCCGGCGTCGTGGTGCTGGTCCTGGCGCTCGTGCTGGCCTGGCTCTCCACCTATGTCGCCGACAGCAGCAACCAGCTCCTGGGCACGATCGTGGCGGCGGGGGACGCCGCCGTCATCCGGCTGGGCCAGGTGGAGCGGTACGCGGGCACGGCGGGAGCGGCCGAAGCTCCGGAGCCCCCCAGCGCCCCCGAAATACCAGAGGAGAAAACAGAAGATGAAGGGGTGGGGGTACCGGGGCCGGAACAGGGCGACAGCGGCAGCTCCCCCGATGCCGGCCTGGAGCAGCTGCTGGACATCCAGAGCTCGCCCAAACGAAGCTCGGCCACTGAGCCCAGCGCCCCGGGCAGCCGGGGGGCAGCGCCCGCCCCGGGGGGCAGCGCCCTGTGCTCCGGCTGCATCACTGTCCGGCTCAAGTTCCTCAACGACACCGAGGAGGTGGCTGTGGTGCGGCCTGAGGACACCGTGGGGGGGCTCAAGAGGTACGTCTTGGAGGGGGGGGGGGGGGTGCGGCGGGCGAGAGGGAATGGTGCCTGGTTCCAAAACCCTTATTCGTACAAAGAGCCCCCTCCCCGCTTGGGCACAGCAGAGGGTTTTCATTCGTTCTCGCTTGCCGCTGTCCTCATGCTTTCCTGAGGGTTGCCTCCAAAAATAAGGAAAAGTTGCTGAGGTTAAAGTAATGACTTTAAAAGAGGATCCAGTGCTGTCCATGCATCCCTCTGAGCTGATTTTACGATGGGTGGTTCCCCCAGTCCCCAGTCACTGTAGGCGTGTCAGTCAGCCCCATCCCTGCTCTGACTCCTTCCCTCCTCCCGCAGCAAATTCTTCCCAGGCCAGGAGAGCCAGATGAAGTTCATCTACCGGGGGCAGCTGCTGCAGGACCAGGGGCGCACGCTGCGCTCACTCCACATCACTGACAACTGCGTCATCCACTGCCACCGCTCCCGCAACCTTGCTGCCAGCACCCTGCCTGACCCTGGCACTGCCACGTCCAACACAAGCGGTCTCTCGCTCAGCATGAGGAACCTGCTGGTCCCCACTGCCATGGTGGTGCTGGCAGTCATCTGGTACTTCCGCATCAACTACCGGCAGCTCTTCTCCACGCCGGCCACTGTCTCCTTGATCGGTGTCTCCATTCTCTTTACCTTTCTGGTGTTTGGGATGTATGGACAGTAGGGATTCGGCCCAGTGGGGTCACAGCACTTTCTTCACCGCAGCGTCACGGTAACTGGAGCTCCCGCGGTGGGAGCTTGGTGCATCTTTCTCAGCCTTAGTGTTGGACTTCATCCCCCAGCAGGGGCTGTGCTCCTGGTAGACGCTGCCCACAGCCTCAAGGTGAGCAGTGTGGCAGCTGAGAGCTCCAGCACAGGCTATGGCTTTGGCCCAGAGACTTTTCAAAGCAAATAAAAGGTGTAACGTCTGCCCAAGCGCTCGTTTTCCTGCGCAAGGGGCAGCTGCAGCAGAACCATGGCTGCATCCCTGCCCGCTGCCCCCCTGTGTTCCTGGGGGTGGGGGGTTAAAACAAACAGCCCCACAGATCAAATAGTGGGAGCCTGGGTGGTTGATAAGGGGATGCAGCAGCCCTGCTTAATTAAACACAGGTAATTAAGTGGGGTGTTGGTGCCACACAGCAGCCACAAGCCGCAGATACCAAGTCAAGATGCAGTTTTATTTACAGGGGCAGCCACAACCCACTGACGGAACACACAGACCTCACGATGGCTCGGCTGCCCGCACAGATGGAGAATGGTGCAGACACATGTCCAAGTCCCAGGGGCCGCCGGCTCTGCCGCAGGGTGAAAACACAGACCAAGGCGGGCATCTCCACCCCCTGTTTAACCCTTGGACCCCACATTGCAGCCCCAAAGGGGCTTGGGGTGTCCCCACCCTGGTCACTGCCCTCCCCAGGCGGTTGGGGGTGCCCAGGGTGGTCCCCTGTGGTTTTGGGTGCCTGGACCACCTCCTCGAGCCCCCAGGGCACGCGAAGGCCAGCTCAGCGTGCTCCAGTGGCCAGGACCACCCCCCGCCTCAAAACCATGCCAGGAGCATCCACCCAGGCAGCAAGGCCCACCTCCCCCCCTCCACCCCAACAGTTTGGGCACATCCCAGTCCTGCCACAGCACTCACTTTAGCAGCAGTTTTTAAAACAATAGTGAATCCAGAGTCAGAGCACCATATTTCTTGAGCCCACTAGGGCAACTGGCCATGCCACAAGGGGCAGGAGCAGCCCCCAACCCCGCAGCTGGACTGGGGGCATCAGACAGCCAGTGGGGGGGCATGATGGGGCAGGGGAGGGGGCTGAGCCAACCCTGTCCCCCATGCAGCCCCTGCCATGGAAACCAGTGGAGTGCCTGTGCCTCCCCCCCTCCTCCCCCAACTACAGCTGTGGGTCTCCAGGCGCCTGGGGATGCAGAGCTGCTCCAGGGAGGAGGGGTCTGCCTCAAAGCTGTGCTGTTTACTCTGTGGCCATGGCAGGGGGTGTGGGGAGGAATGACGACACAGCCCATTTCCCACCTCCATAGGGCCCCTGCCAGTTGGAGTCCCCCCTCCACACGCAGGAACGGTCACAGCAGCCCCACCCCCCCGAACTTCTCCCACCATCAGCCCCAAACATAAGGATGCAGCATGCAGACCCGCCCCCAAACCCTGGGACCCCTAAGCCCTGCAGAGGCAGGTCTAGGCCACAATGCCCCCAGCGGCCGAATCCGGCTGTTCATGGTGGATTTGAGGGGTCCCCACTTGTCTCCTCCCAGCAGGAATAAGCCCTCCCCGCCCCCCACCCATATGCTCCCCCCATCCTGAGCCAGTTCGACCAGCCAGCACCAGTCTGGGGCATGGAGGGAGGGGAGCAGCCCCAGGCTTGGAGGGGCAGGAGGGATCTGCACCCCAGTGCAGACCTGCCCTGGTCATTGGGGTGGGGGGGAGCCTGGGTGGAGAGTACAGATGGAGGTGGGTTGGGAATAGGGGCTTTGTGTCCCCTCTCTGAGCCCCATACACAGGAACTGTCAGAATAAATAGAGACAGCGGGGCAGGGTGGGGGGAGGAAGGTGGGCTCTTAAATCCAGCCCTCCCCACCCTACCCTTGTGGTGATGGCCAAGTCCTCCATCTTCCATGCCCCGGGTACCCGCTGCCCCAGCCTGTGTCCATCTGACCGTCCGTCTCCTCAACCCTTCGGCTCTGCTGGGCTCAGTTGATGTCATCATAGATGCTGGGGGTGTGAGGCGCAGGGGGCTTGGGCTTCTTCTTCTTGCTGGAACCAAGCCCTGGGGTGCCGCTTACCAGCCCCAGGTGGGGCTTCTTCTTCTTGGTCTTGCGGGACTCAGAGTTGTTTGTACCTGGGTGGGGGAAAAGGGAGGAGAAAGGGTGTTGGAACAGCTGGGCCAGCAAGAGCCCCCCCAAACCCAGAGAGGAGCCCCCATCTCCAATTCACACCTAGGAAAATGCACCCCAGAATGGTCCCTCCACCCCAGGAAGGTGGGTGGTGATGTCCCAGCAGATGCTAAGGGACTTGGAGGTGGATTTGGATGGCCAGACTCTGTCTGTATGTGCCCTCTCGTGCTGCAGAGATGCCAGGCACCCCTTGTTTTGCCCCTGCAGAGGGGTCTGTGCCACAGGATCTGTTCCCCCAAACACTCACTGGCTTTCGAGGAGGCTGAGTCGGAGGGCGAGATGTCAGAGGAGCCGTCCCACTGCAGCCGGCTCATGATGGCCTGGCTCTCTGCCACTTCGAAGCTGTCGTTCTCCACACTGCCCTCGGCCTCGGGCAGGGACCTGGGCAGAGGGGTTAGGGGGTCCCCAGCCCCCGGGATGGGGGGATGGAGCCCACAGTCCCACGCCCCTCAATGGGAGGGGGACCCAGCAGGCTCCATGCAGCCCCTCGCCACCTGGCTGGGCTGCACATCCCACTCCCAGCCCTCTCAGAGGTGTCCCCATCCCCATTGCCTTCCAGCCTCCTCCAGTCTCCGCTCGCCCTCCCTGCACCAGGATGCGCCCCGGGACGTCTATGACCCCATGTGTGTGTGCTCACTCACGCAGAGGGGCCAAGGAGGTAAACCCGGACTGTTCTCCGCTGCTCATCCGTGTGCTGGGGACACCGAAGGGACCTGCCAGAGAGACCTGGGCTGAGTCGGGCTTTTTGCTGTCCCCACCCCCATCAGCTTCCATGGCGATCGGGGCACCCTGGGGACTCCCCCAAGCCACCACTGCGCTGCGCCAAGCAGGGAAAGCCCAGGGCCTCTCACCTGGTGCACATCTTCTTGGTGTGCTCGGAGATGACCCCGCATTGCTGGGAAGAGAAGGGATAGGTCAGCAGGCGGGTGAGCAGGCAGAGGAGCAGCCACGCAGGCCCTGGGCTGCTCCCACCATGCTAGACCTGGGAACCACAGCCCACAGGGCCGTCCTGCACCTCTAGACAGAGCAGCCACTACCTAGGGCCACCGCGTCCCCCAGGATCAGGACCTGCTGCCCAGCCACTGGGATCAGAGCATGAACATCTCCATTCTCAGCCTGGAAGCCGCCCCCAGTGGGGATAGATCTGCAACAGGACGGATCCCTGTGCTCCCCATCTGGTGGGGCTGGGGTTCCCTCTGCACCCACCAATGCCCCGGCCACGCACCGTGGTAAGCAGCGTCCGCAGTTCCTCAGGGCCCAGCGTCTCATAGTTGATGCCCATAGAGTTGCTGTACTGTGGGACCAGAGAGGGGGTCAGGGCTGGGGAACAGGAATGGGGCTGCCAGGGAGACGATGGCACCCCCAGCCCATCCTACCCTGGCTCACCTTGAAGGGGTCTGGGTTCCCACCGATCTCACCTGCAGGAGAGGGAGGGTCAGGGGAATGAGCAGGGGTCCTGCCAGGGGCCGGGGACCCCTGTGCCCCCAGGGCAGCCTTCAGTCCTCAGGGAGCCCCGCCCACACAAAGACACCCCCCCTGAAGCCCCAGCCCCCTGGTGATCCCAACTCCCTCTCCTCACCATTTTTGTGTTTGAGGGACTTGGACCTGCGGGGCGAGTTGGGGTTCTGGAAGGAAAGCGCGGGTATTAGGGGGTGCACTGTGCCCCTCCCCGCAGCCCCTCACCTCATTCCTCCCCCCTACCCTACCCCCCTCACCTTATCTGATTTCCTCTTCTTTGCTGCAGAAGGAGAGAGAGAAGGGATATTTTCTACTTTTTCTGGAGGATTCAGCCCAAATCGCCACAGCCCACCCTGCACCCCCACTACCAGGAGCCCCGCGCACACCCGGAATGGCAGCTCCAGGGCTGTGAGGCAGCTGGAACATGTCCCCCACCCCTCATGGGGGGCAGGGACCCCCGCCATCCCCCACCTTTCTTCTCAGAGCCGTAGGACCAGTCATTGTCATTGATGTCATCATTGTCCTCCTGGTCGCTCTCTGACTTGTTCATGTTGTTGCTGCTCGCGATCCTACACGGGAGGGCAGGAAGGTCAGAGATCCACAGCCAGGATCTGTCCCACACCCTCTCTGGCACCCCAGGATCTGTACCGCACCCCACCAGCTCTGCCATGCCCGCCCTAGCCAGTCCCAGCCTTAAGACGGGGATCCAAAGGAATGGGGGGACAGAGAAGCCAGGATTCCCAGTTTGTTCTTCCTGGAAGGATGGAAGCAGCAGGGTAGAGCACAAGGAGCTGAAGATGGGCCTCCAGGTTTGGGGGGCAAACCCAGAATGAGAAGACCCAGCCTTAATCACAAGCTTATGGATGTCCAAATCCTCTGCTCACCCCTCCACAGCCACAGCCCCTCCCACCTCAGTTTCCCTGCACGGGAGCCCCGCGATGCCGTGGCTGCGCTCACCTGCGGTTGGCGATGCGGCTGCTGTTGCGGCCCATGCCCAGGCACTTCTCCAGGTGGGGGGCAAAGCGGGAGGCAGCGATGCTGCGGCTGCAGTTGGGGCACACGCACTCCTTGTTCTTCCATTGGTTGTAGACCTGCCCAAAGATGTCCACGCCGGGCTGGTCCACGATCTCTGAGGGAACACATGTGTCAGCCTCCTGCTGCGCAGGTGACGGTGTCCGGTAGCCCAGCTCTGCTGCTTTGTCCTAGGGGTCCCCTCCCAGATCCCCAGCCTGGCTTCAGGTCCAACGCCCACCCACCCAGACATTGTCATGGGACAATATCTCTGGGATTCAGCTCACCCCGTGGGTTCACAAAACGGCTGCTCTGGGAGGGGACATTGATGGCACTGCCAGGGGGACGATTGGGTTACTGCATATTTAATCCTCCCTGCACCCCAAATCCTGTGCATGGGGCCGATTGATTCCTCCCCCCCCCCCGCGACACCAGGTGTGGGGGGCTCTCTATACCCCCAGGGACCGTTTGCACTCACCAAAGTCCTTCATGCTGTCGGGGTCAGTGTCATCCAGGAAGAAGTACCCGCACTTCACCGCCCGGTGCACTTCGAAGCAGAGGCCCAGGCAGGCATCTTCCACCAGGTCCGTGTAGATCTCGTGCGCGATGGCCTGCGGCACGGGGGAGGGGCGTGGGGGGAAGGA
>VWPV01056437.1:0-18542 GCA_013389885.1 Geococcyx californianus
TATTAAGCATAGGACTTGAATAAAAGATTGTAGTAGCCTAGATCAGAAACAACACAAAAATCAAAGTCAGGGGATTATTCTAGTAGTTTATAAATCTGAAGTGACAAGAAAAGCTTGCACAGAGTCGATAAGTTTTTGAGCAAAGCCATACTTCAGAGAGAATGAGGCCAGGTTATCCAGGAAGTTTAGTGAAGCGTGTCATGACACTTCTGTTGCAAAAACTCCCTCCCATTGAGGATGCAGCATTTGTGTGTGACAGGGTAAGGTCACCCACAAGACTTAACAGAGTCCATGGCTCCTTTTTTTAAGCTATTGCACGGAGATGGAAGTTCAGTCCAAATCCTGAATTCTCCATGCAGAAACTTTGATCCAAGACTGTCATGCCCAAAGAAAACACCTTGAAAGTACATAATATTTACTTTGGCCTCTAAGAAATGCCAGAATGAGCATGTTGATGTAGAGCAACGGCTTTCTGACCTTACAGCATTTTGTGGGACAAACCAGCCATTTTCCACGCACCTGTGCTCTTACTTTTTGCAAACGCTAACAAGTCACTGACAGTTTATACTACAAAGAAACTGGCACACCCTTTACTGAGCATAAATGCGCTGCTGAACAGGAAGTAGTAAGAAAACAATGTTTTACCAGCTGTGAATGTGGCAAGACAAGCACTTTTAGCTACTTACCAGGTATTTCTTTAAATAGAGATGCAATGACAATCCTGTCAAGCTGTAGTCTAGTGATTCAGTTCAAATTCACTGCTCCAGTGCATCACCGACCACTTTTCAAGGGTAAGTTTCACACTCACTATTTCAAGTCTTCCTCTTAACCCACATGCACACTATTTAGATCTAAGTGGTCATTCAGCTGCACTGCAGAGCTGCCTTAGCTTATTGGTAAATATATGCAATCACAGATTCAATTCTCTTCTCATTTTTTTTTGTTTCTTTGTTATTTTTTCTGATTTTGCATACATATGCATAAACGCATCCCTTGACTCCCAGTGCTGTGGCTCTGAGGCTGCTCGCTGGCAACTGTGTCACGTTAGAGGAACAGTGTCTCTCTGGGATAGAATGCAGGAAGGATTTTAGAGGACAAAATTATGTAGTTCAAATGCTTTCTACCTGCAATGTCATGGCAAGGGGAGCTGAGATCAGACAAATACGTAGCAGAGTCTGATTTCCGAAGAGATCTCCCAACAAGGCAGCCCATCCTAGGTCTTCAGCAGCTTTTACAGAGCTCAGAAACTTCTTTTGTGTCCAGAAGAGGGATAGGCCAAAGTTCAGCTAAGATCCAACGTGAACCATGCTGTGAAAACACAGGCTTCAAGAAGTGACGGAAGAGGCTTAGAGTTCAAACATAGACACAGCAGCCTGAGTTCCGGGAAGTCATTAACTATGATGCCAATCATTCACTAGAGTGCAGGTGTTATTTTGCTTAAATAAAAGGTTATTTTCATTTAAAATTGTTTCTGAGACGACTTTACTCAAAGCAGAGCAAGTTTAACTCATTGCAACACCAAGGACAAGCCTCTGACATTCTCTTAGCCAAACACTTAAGCCAGAAGAAATGGATGAGAAGGTCCACTATGAAGGTTATGCCAGTTAAAAGACACACTGCAGAACTGGAAAGAGCTTAATCACTTTAGCAATGAGCACAGCTGAAGAGTCAGGTTTATTAACTCAGCCTTGGTGCTGTATGAAGGGACTTAGACTGAGGAGATTCTCCACAAGGGTCCAAGACATGTACACACGAGTTTGTGTTCTCTACACTAGCTTCAATGGAGACACGTGGACATGGTTCCAAGCAACTTTTAAAAGCACAAGCTCAATATTTCAGGAAAATTGTCTTGCTCACAAGTTCTTCTTGCACTTTGGTCAAAATTGATAGAGTTGCAAGCTTGCTACCAAACACAGAGAGGGGCCCGCTGGCTTCACTGGAGTATCTTACATGAGGAATAGTTGCAGGATCAGGATCAAGTCTTTGGTTAGCCAGGGGAAAATATTTGCCCACATCCTTTGCATAAATGGGTCAAGGGGGAACTATGAAAATCCTTAGAGTAAGCAACTGGATTATAGCAACTTTAACACAAGATTCATTCTCCTTGTGGCTATTGAAAGAAGTACCACAGAGATTATATCTCTCTCAGGATACGGCGTCTACCTGAATAGAAAATAAAATCTACTGGAGTCAATGAAAAGGCTACACTTTCCTTCTGCAGGTTTGCATGAGGTGGAATCTGTTCTGTGTTCTCTCTGCTCATCACGCAGAGACTGCTCAGCTATCGCACAGTACCCAACACAAAACCCTACACCTGAAGCTGCACAAGTGTGCAGCATTAGCTTTCAATGGAAATTTTGACAGTGCAGAATTACCAAGATAAGAAGCTTTCTCTTCATAGTCTTTGATAACAAGGTTTTGTAGCATTCGGAAAAAAACCCTGTGGTTTCCCCACAGGAAACCCATGATACTGCTTGTAATAGGAGCCATAATTTCAGGGGCAGCTAATGAGATAGCAGTTTCAGAGGCAGTTAATGAGATGGCATTGTGCTTAACACTGGTTTAAGGAAAACAGTGGAATTCAAGACTTTGTCTGCAATGCACAAATGACACTGATTTTTTTTTTTTTTTAAATTTTATCAATAAGTACAAATTTAACTGTGATTGTCAGAAGAGTTCTCTGCAGCATTTGAAGCTAGCTGAAAAGGCCTCACTCTTTCTGGCAGCTAATTTATGCCAGCCCCTCTTCTCTAGCATTGTTGCTCATTTACATTGACTGTACAAGAAGGAACAGGTCTGCATCTGCAATCTAAGCAAAGGAGCCACATGTGAAGCTCAAAAGAATACTTCAGCTTCTCCAATGTGTACATGAGGTTAGAACCAGAGCAGACTGCGCTTTTGTATAACCTCCCCTCAAAAGTATTTCCGCATTAGTTTCTTTCTCCAGAAAATCCTAGAAGTTCCAATATTAAAAATATATTGCTATTTCAAACAGAAACGTCAGTTGTGTCTTGCAGGAATACCTACACTTTTCGAGACTTCTACTACAAATAGTCTCTCTTTCATTGTTTGCAAGGGGATTTCCACTACACCACTTAGCATTGAAAATTACATCATTTTTCAAAGACAGGTTGTCATTTGAGTAGCAGTAGAGAAAGTAGGCATTTGAGGTCTGATCCTTTGAAAACAAAGAGGAAGGATTCAAGAGGGCTTTTGAGTTTCTTAGGGTGGAGGAAAGGTAAGGTACAAACTCTGAAATAACTTTCAGGTCAATAAGGTAGAAAATCTTTTCCCTTGAGGTTTCCAGTCATGTAAGGCAAATTCCAGGCTTGGATGAGACTGCTGGGAACTGCAAAGGTATCATTACCTTTTTAAGAAACCGCATTCAAAGATTCCTTCTTGCCATCGCTCACCCCGAAACAGAAAAGCACTTTAAATATAAAAATTCTAGTAACGGTCTTGCTTCTGGAAACTCACTGACCTCCTCTAGGTATCAGCAATACTATAATTTTTGTCAGTCACTAGAAATTACACATAGATATCTAACATATTTGGCTGCTGCCACATATCTCTTTCCTCAAAAAATGAGTGTTTTAATTTAATATATACCTTTCAATTTCACATTTACCACTGATGCACGTACATGCAAGTTCATACGAGTGCTCCATTGTATACATTTGTGCACATCAATATTTAATAGTCCATGAATATTTAATAGGACTTCATTTACCTTCTCCAAGAACTATTCCCCACCAAGTCAGATGTCTACTTTACATAGATTCCTATCTTGGAGACACCAGCAGCATGTGTTTACCAAAGATCATATAAGTAGCTAAGCAGTCAGAGGTACTTTCCCAGAATAAAAACCCAGCAGTTCATAGCTTGGGGACTTTCAAAAGATGAGTCTTTGTATACAATGGAATTGAATGGAGTAGCATTATCTTATCTCCTGTCTTTCTAAAATTGGGCATGATTTGTCCTTGTCTTTATTATCCTGAATAACGGCACTTTAAGCAGAATACTGGCTCACTAAGTTTTTCAACACTGATATAAAGGAGAAGAAAGAAAGGTAAGAAGTCTTTTGTATTCACAATGGATGTTACAGCCTGCAGCAAATAATTTCTTGCCATCTAACAAAGCTTTCAGTCCATTGCAGGTTGACCAAAATAGCATACCAAGCTCATGTCAAATCCAATAGTCTTCGCTTCTGCAAGCAGTCAAAGCTGGTACTGTACAATGATTTGCTCTTGGAAAGTGGATTTATTAACACACCACCGGGACTACAAACCAAGAAATCCCTTGCTGCATTCTCAGTGTTCACCTTTCCATTATGCTCCTAATTATGTCCAATGGAGTTTATTGCCTGTAAGCTTCTTGTTCAGACTGATAAACATTTTATTCTCAGATTTACTCCTCATGCTCTTAGCTGAGAAACTAAGCAACTGCCTGTATTTTTGCAGTGCATATCTCCCACTCTCTCCAGCTTCTCTCTCAGTTCAAAATCCTCCTCTTTCTTATCAAGGGGCCTCCTCTTGAGATTCATACTGTCAAATGGCCCCAGGGCTCTTCTGTTCACTTGATCCTACAACACAGAACTGCTAAATCCAGTTGTTACAACTGGTTGAGCCCTTCTCCTCTCCTAGGCTCATGACAAACCCTTTACTCTCAAACACATGAATTGCAGTCTCCACTTTGCAAAACTGGATCTCTTCCCTGCTTAAAGGCACAATTTAGATTACAGATCCTAGAATGCATCACTCCTTGAAAGGAGTTGTAGTTCTTCATCCTGGTTTTCAGTGAAAGATTTTATACCCATGCTTTTTGTTTAACTATGTGAAATTTTGATTTGACCTGTATTTATAAGTAGGGTGTCTAAATTCAGTTGTTGGCAAGTGCCAAAGCTGTGTCCACTTTAAAATAGTGTCATTTTTCATGTAATTTTTCATCACAAAAGTTATAACCTCAGAATAAGTATAAAGTGTAAGAATTCCTACAATTTTCAGTATTTTTATACTCATTTCTTCTCAGAAACTCAATTGGTAAAGCTGAGTTGTTGGAAGTCTGTATCACCTTTGGACTCAAATGGAAGGGTATATTATTATACTAATCAAGACTAACCTGCTCCTTCATATTCAAATAAGATATTAATCCAATAAATTTTTTCTTAAGCACTGATCTAAGGGAGTTAATATAAAAATAATATTCCAAAGTAATAATGTCCTCAAAAAACATATATTGCAAAGGACAATTTCTCATGTAAGTGACTTCCTTGAAGAGCAATGTTTTACGTTGCTCCTTAGACTATGCTGAGGGCTATTTCAATGTATGTATTCCAAAATGACCAGTGTAGGCATGGGACTCACTTTTTCTCTTCAGAAACTCTTCCCTCTTCCACATTATCCACAATTGGAAACAAATCTGTTGGGTCTGCAAAAAAACCCAAAGCACCTGAGACCTCAGAAGTTGACAGAAAGCGTCTCTGACCATGCTCAGAGCGCAAGCTTCCGCTGGAAGAAGCTACTCTGATAATAAAATGGCTTCTCTACCCAAAGACAGGCATGTTTCATTAAATTTTAAATATGTATGGTAAGCCATGTGCTGATTTACCTTCTCCTTCCACAACTGTTCTGGATTGTGGGTCCAGATTCATAGACTTTAAAGAACACGGTGAGCATATTACGATATCCTAACTTGACCTTCCAGAGCTAGAAATGGTATAATTTCTGCATCGTTCCTCTGAACCCTGTTTCAGTAAAACTGTAGACTCTCTCAGAAATGCACTTTCAGACTTAGTTTAGAAACCCTAAGTGAAAAATAGTCAAACAGACTCCTAGGTAAAGTAGTTCTGTGATTTAGTTTAAGAGTTATCTAAGTACTTTTGCTCTTCTGTGGCAGGACAGGTGGATAGCAAATGCAGGTGCACACACAAATATTTTATTCATCTCTTAGAGGCAAACACTGAAGAAGACCGCCAGTTTGCTAGTGAGTTTGTAAAAGACTGAATCACATTTCCTGTTTGTAAGAAGGCAGGTGAAAAGGAAAGGCAGGAGAGCTTAAAGATTGGCGGCAACTCTAGAGATAGACTGATGCTACCGAGTGCAAAACAAAAAAGCATCCAAGATCTGCCAGCGTAACTTGAGTTCCTGCTGGATAAAGGGGTGGGGAGTATTCCTAGGAAAAACAACAACAGCAAAAGGTAAGCCTCATCTCTTCAGTATTGTAAACAAAGGAGCAGTAAAAACACAGTATGCTAGATTACAGTCTCTCAAGCAAGTTGCACAGGGTTCTCTAGACAAATTATTAATAATAATCATCATGATGATGAGTCATCATCAACAGCTTAAACCTTCATTAATTAAGGTTTGTTAATGAAGACTAAGTACTGGTGTTAGTTTTGTGCTTAAAATATTTACTGTACTGAGGGCTTTTTATTTCACAATGTGCTGCTTCCTTTCTGAAGAAAGAAGTCGATATCTTACAAAGACATTAGTTGTGCACTAATTAATTGCAGTTTAAGGAATCCTTTCTGGAGAATTAATCCTGTCTTAAAAACTCACAGAGGTGGAAGCATCTTTAACGCTAATTTAACATTCATCAGTCTCTTAATTGGTAGGTTTTCTTTTTCTAGTACAGAATATTATTTGTCTCATCATTTCATTGGAAAGGGTGGAGGAAAAAGCTAATTTTATCTCATCTTTGACAAATTCCAAACCAGAAACACCGGGAAACAAAACATTTTGTCCTCCAGATCACAATTTTAAAGCTGGTAGTGACCAAAGTAATTAATTTGCTTTTATGAATGATGAGTTGATAACATAGATGGCATGTCCAGCTAGGTAGTTATCTATATTCCCCATCTTACGTAGCTTTTCAACAGGAAAAACTGGTAGAAACATGATGTTATCCTTTGTGATGGATTCTCTAAACAAAATATATTAGAACGAGACGGAATGAATCTTAGTATTTCTGCTACCTATTCTTATGATGCTAGGAGGATAACACTTATTTCTAGCCCCGAATTGTTAAATCTGGTCCCTTTCCACAAAGATAAGTCCGTTATTATGTCCATTCCTTTGAGTTGCAATAACATGGAATTACAGAAATTATTCCAGTAAAGATCAGAATGTTCTGAAGGCTTTTGTATGGTTGGTAATGGTTTTTTTTGTTTGTTTGCTTCTCCCCACCCCATTACAGTATAAAGAGCCCTGCAAAGAGAAAACCTAAGAACAAGTAAAGAAAAGTCTGTTCACTTCAATGTGTTGTCTCTGTCTGTGGAGGAAGTTGTCAATAGATTTAAAAAGGAGAAAAAGCACAATTAACAAAGTTTGCCCGTATTTTGCTGTGTGAATATAATATTTGCATTTTATAGCAGCGTAAAATATCTCAGAGGGGGTGAGTAACTGCATCCCTAAAGTCAGAAAAGTGAAATCATCATTCAGATGGAGTAAATTACTTAAGGTATATGTTTTACATGGATGCAACCCCAAGTTTGACCCCGTTTCCAAACAGAAATGAAAGAACAGTAGAATAGGAATGTATCTTTAACACTAAAGAGAGCCTGGTGTAAGGTATTCAAAATACTGTCATCTTCCAATGATCAAATATACTACTTCCCCCACTCACATACCCCAACTTCTTTGGACAATGAAATGAAAGTTGTTGTCCTTCTTACGAAACTTTTGCTCTATCATGAACTTAATGTGCAGAGGAGCACATTACATAAAAACCAGCTTCCATACAATTTCTTATGAACAGGCTGCTATCACTCTTGCATTTTCCCATCACAGACTACAACAGAAAACCCTGATAGGATTGGAGCTTATCCTGTTAGAATCCTAGTGTACTATTCCCAGGTACCTATTTTTAACTCAGGATTATTTTTTTTTTAAATTTTTAAAATTTTTACAATTTTTTACAATTTTTTTTTAAAAATCAGTGTGACAAAGTTTGAGTGAGAATGCCCCCGAACACATTGCTATGGGGGTTTTTTTGCAATAAATACATAAGTAAAAAATAACAATCTGGTTTGGTTACATTGACATTAGATGATTTGAATGAAAATTGAAATTAAAGAAATGTATAAGACACTATTTCAGAACAGACTATAATTCATCTAAGACTTTGCTTTCTGTTTATTCCTTACATTTCATCCACAGTCATCGTATTTCTTTTGTCTTTAGCACAACCAGTTAGCTGTCACAGGTTGCATCTGCTGGTAAACGTACAGGCACAGTGGTGTAGTTATCTGAGGAGACAAACTGTTCTTCACACCGGTATCCAGTTTTCCTTCTATTGCTGCTGTTGTCGAGGTCGTAAATATTTAAATAATGTAGTTTAAAGTGTAAATAGCTAGCATATTATCAACAACCATAAGTTTAGTACAAGAACACCTGGGAAAGAGTTAGGAGTCGCATATATATGAGGCTCAGTTATAAAATCAAAATATCTCATATCTTGTACTTGGAAAGTAAGATTAACTTGAAACTCACATTAGAAAAGCATGGAGCACCCAGAGCAGCATTCCTATGTCTCTGATCAACACCATTTCCGTGGTTTTATAATGAAAATGCTGTTGTTTCTGAAATAACAGTACTGTTGTCAGACAAATAGCTCATATTGCAAAGATAAAAAAACATTAAAAAACGAGATTCTGAAGTCACTCACTTATTTGTACATGTTCTACTGAAATACAAGCAGATGTTTAAACCAGAAAATAAATTTAAAAATAAACATTTACTACTTTCCAGATAATAATTCCAATTTAAATTAGCAGTTGAAACACAAAAATAATACTGATCACCAAAACCTGGTTTCCTTGTCCACTTCAGATAAGGGCTGAAAATATTCAAATAGAAACTAAGAGTACTCCTTCTACTCTGGAAAGACCAGGGAAAATTAGAATTCCTGAATCAGAAAGATAAATAACAGCATTCAGTATCAGGAAAAAGGCACATAACTCACTCTTTCTATTCTAATGAATCACAGGGTTGTAGTTTCTAGCACAGTTACATGTGTTACACTCCTTTTAGGCCATGACACTGCTTTTGCTTCCTGGGAAAAACAGAATTTGCAGGAAAAGAAATATGAAACAAACATAAGAACAAAAGAAAACAACCACTGCAGAAAAGATAAAAGTGTAGGAGAGGAAGGAAGGATGTCTCTTATTGAGAGTTAAAAGTTCTTGTCTTTGACATAGACTCATAGTTTCGGACAGGTTGCAGAGGCGGCAAATGTTGAGTGATTGATTGTAGAGTAACTAGGTTTCAAACACTGATGGTTCTTGTGGCCTGATGACATCTTCTCAGGGTAGGATCTCACTTTCTTTTAATTCCTTCTCTAAAAAAAGAAAATAATACATGGCTGCTCCATGGGGGCATTGTCTCCCCTCTCGAATGCCTGTATCTCTTTGAAAAAAGAGATACATTACATAAATAGTAATACTGCACTGATGGAGAACCCTCAAAAAGATTTGGGAGAACTCAAGTAGAAGAAAAGAAAGGAATGGAAATTGTACGTTTATTTTAAACAGAAGGATAAATGGCCATTCGAAGTACCATAGGCAAAAACTAGTTACACTTTTGTCCGAAAGTTACAGCTCATTTGCTCTGTTTTGGTCCTTTTAAGAGGCAGTTCTGATCAGAAAGGAAACCTGCATTGTAGAAGCCCACATGATGTGAGATTTTTTTACTACCAAGGATTATTTGATCTTGTTTTGTCATCATAAAAACATCTGTGACTTGGAATGAAACTAAACTTGAAGAGCTCTTGCAACACCAGCATAGTTAGGGAACAAAATCCGTAAGGGGCAGTTCTTAAGGTGAGGTGGACCTGGTCAGCCAAGGAACAAAGCTCGGTCTTCTCAGCAGGAGCAAATGGTTTGCCTCCTGCCACCTCCAGCTGGCAACATGATGTGTGTTGTTTCTTAAAAGAAAGCTGAGCTAAAGGAAGACGGCAAACTCCAGTCTCCTGAACAAAACCAAATATGTGCGTTAAGGACCTGCTCGAATCTCACTTTGACGGTATCATCCAATCTCTCCCTTTGACTGCTCTCCTCCAGCTGGACTTTTTTGTGCAGTATTAGTGGAGTTCATTAGTTTTTAGGACACAGCTTTATTTCAAACACTGCCAATCTAGAAGAATATGAAACATGTTTGTGGGGAAAATGAAAAATCTAGCTCCAGGCTCCTTTCACTCATGTAACTGGCTCAGTATTTCCTGTGTCAAGGCAGACACAGGCCATTGGCAGCAGCACTGGTCGCTTTAGCCATTAGACTGTTACAAATAGGCTATTTTGTTAGCACAGTCTGTGATGGCAAATTTGTATAAGCTAGGTTAATTGAAGAATTAATTAAATAGCAAAATGCATTTGGGTAGGGATGTCCTTCCGGTGTTTCTAGCAGGACTCCAAGGAGAGGCAAGTTCAGTGCAAAAGGAAGCTTCGTTCAATTAAGTTGACTCACCTTTTACTAAGTGTTTCTTCAGGAGCTGTTCAGGTTTTTCTCTGCAATAGGTCTGTGGGTTTCACCAGTTCCCAGCTACTCCTCTGCTTTCTCAGGAAAGAGAATGAGGATGTGAGCACAAGTAAGTGGTTTTAATAAGAAATGCAAGGAACCACAAAAACAACCTTTGAAATTTGTTTCAGGGATTGTTAAAACATGATGGTCTTAGCTATTATCCAGAGACATTTCCAATGAAGTAAGTTGTTTTGACTGAATTAAGCTTCAGAACTACACTTATGAACTCCAGAATTTAGCCGAAACTTTACTGCAAATAGTAAGTTAAAGAATTACAAAAATAATTTCAAAGCTATTCACTCTAATGACTTTTTTTCTTTAGCAGTTTCCGATTTTTACTGCATCTTACAGGCAAACCAACAGCCCAGCCTTTGGACGAATTCCTATAAATCAGTAATTTTGCAAACAGTTTATTGATGCTGCTATCTTATTAATTAGCATCTGTTTTTTATATGAATTATTTAGCTTCTACAGCCATGGCTGACACAGAGTAAACAACAAAACAGCAGCTTCAATTACAGAAAGTAAAAATCAACCAAGCACAAAGAATACAGTAGAACTGTTAGACAACAAACTATAAAACTATTTTCTCTCAGTTACAGAAATGGACTGCCATTTTTCTGTCTGGGGAGTCCTGGCCTTTCTGAGTTTGGCTCTAGTTGTTTCGTTGATACTGAACATTTCACACTATATGAAAAAAAAGCAAGGTAAGGAATGTGTCTCTGTACGCAAAGGAGTTTGAGTGTTTGAAGTGTCGGTAGAGAAAGCCAACACTGCTGGGAGATTTCAAGCCAACAAATTGATTCTTTTGAAACTTAAAATTATCTTTTGGCAAGAATTATTCCAGTAGAGAGGATGTAACTGCTATAAAATATTAGAAGAATTAGGTATTATTATAGGATGATCGCTGACTGCCCAATCCACTGCTGAAACCAGCTGTCTATTCTCTGAAGACAAACAAACAGAGCACGTACAAGGTGAAGAACTTTTAGTTCCAGTTAAATTTTATTAGTAAAGTATACTTTTAACATCTGTAACTTCCTTTTTTAAAGTGTACTTTTCAAGTAACTGGTTATTCTTAGTACTTAAATTTAAAAATTATTTTAAGTAGCTGCAGTGATAAAAAATATATTTTAGAAAATTTTCTCCTCCTAAAATTCTTGAATGCTTATTTGAATTTCAGATTTCGTACATGTTCTATGCTTAATTAGTTTGTTTTGAAAAAGAAGTTCTAACTGCTTTTCATCATGGGATCCTAACGTAGCTCTCAAACCATTGCGTCACTCACAAGAAGGAACTGATTTGTTTAATTCATGTTACAGGGTGACTACAGTCATACTCTGGTTTTGCTTAAAATTAACTATGACTTAACAGAATTGATTATGCCAGTGCCACCTTTCTTATGCACACAGTTCTACAGTTATGTTGTGCAAACCTCACCCCTCCCATTCAGAAAAAAAATAAAAAAAAAGTCTTTATATAAGGAAAGCTGTACTTGTGCTGTACCCTTATGGGTGGGCAGGCAAACACTGGTGGGTTCAACTGCATTAAACACACTCATACACAGAGTACGTAGACAGAAGGTCTGTATTTATAAACAACTCACCAAGTCTAAAAGGAAAAGATTACTACAGTGCTGTGAGACTGGCGGCTATGTATGCCTTTTTTATTTGTTTTGTCTTTTAGTGCCACTAGGAAGATACTTCTATGATGAAAAATCAGAGTAATTAACGAAATTAACCCTGAGGAAGGTTTCAGTCAGATTGGCTGATGCTGCATTGCTCGCAGAATCAGAGTTTACTGTGGTAAATTCTGGAGTCCTGGAACATAGGATAGGAAGTCTGGCATTCCTGAGTTATTAATCAAACTCTCGCAATAAGTCGTTTCATAACCATTGCATCGGTGCTTCAGTTTCTTCATGTGTGTGTATCACAGGATATCTCTCTTTCAGAGACACTAACAACAGCACTGGTAAAATAAATATAATATAAACACGATGCACCTCCCTAGGCAGGGAAAAAGCTGAGGCAGAAGCAGTAGAAGGAGGAAATAAGGAGTTAATCGCATGTGTTACGATTCATTTTTGGGGTCTCGTAAGCTAACATAGACTTCACAGCCACAGCACAGGGTCATTCCAGAAACATTTCTTGTATGAGTCAAAAGTATTTGAGAAAAGCCGGGGAACAACTGAAGGTCCCGAGAGCCAAGAGCTTTCAGTTTTACTCTCTACAGTGAATGGAAAAGCATGTCAGTAGAGGCAATAAATGAAGTCTTCTAAAAAAGCACTCTTAACTTTTTTTCTCTTCACTTTATTTTTTTAAAACAAATTCTCCAGCTGAAATGTATAAAGACTATGAAGACAACAGTCCAAGGTAGGTTGGATAAAAAGAAATATTTCTGACCAGGGTGAAATAAGCAATAAATAATGACAGATGGCTTTGGGGGAATGGCATGGAAGAAAATCCAGTATCTCGTGCAGCTTACCTGGAAATGTCAGAGAGCAGGATGGCTGTGGGAAAAAAAAATCCAAAGAAAACAGAAAAAAAATTAATGAGAGAGAAATTTACTCCAATCATTTTATTTACTATGAAATAGTTGCATGCCAATATGATAATTTTATATGCAAAAGGAAGTGCAAAATACTGAGCTAAAACAGTATTTGCTATCAGTCAAATTCAATAAATCTATAATAATTCAGAAGAACTCTCAGAAAATGATAAATTATAGTCTGATATTTAATATTTGTGGAGTAACAACTTACATGTATTTACATTTCGTACCCTTCTTCCACACATGACATTCAAAAGCAATAAAATGTAGCCTGTAACAGTTGCTGATTACCTCATGATCTGTTACAAGCCTGTTTCTCTCACTCTCACTGGTATATGTGGGTAAAATGTTTAGACTAGAATAGGGAAGTCCTAAATAAAGCATATTTGTGAATTAGAAGTATTTTTCCACTCCCCCTCTAGCTATGATGGCTATTACACAGAAGATGACCCAGTTTATGGCAATCTCAACCAAGACGTCTTGGGTAAGCTTCACCTGAAGAACATATGTCTACTTAGAGGCTATAATAAATGTATAGGTAAAAGCTGACTGACCAACAATTTCTGTATTTCTCAAACAGGAAACTTGAGACTCTATCAGTTTTCAATTGCAGTATTAATATCTTACTTGTGCTAGACCTTCAAATCATTGTATTGCAGTACTGTTTTTAAGACCAGATCTCATACTGAATTTGATTTTTTACAGTCCAAATGCTCTTGTTTAGCCAAATATCTCAAAACCAAGAGCTCGTCTACATGTAAAGCTGCAACAGTTGAAATAATATCTTGATCCACATAGGTTAAAGCAATCTAAGACACACATTACTCACTGTCCAAAGTCAATGGTCCCACAGAAGCTTGCAGAACCAAACATATACCAGTTCCTCGCATTGATGATCTACAGATCATCAGGACATTGGCAAATATGCTGAAACAAGCCAGTGGCCGAATGATTGGGCAGATATAGCTTTTCTTTACTAAGCTGAAGTGATTGAACCTCGGAGAGAGATGATACCACATTAAAGGCAGAGCTCAATATGCTGAGAATGTGACTCTCAAAGCCCTTTTGGTGTTAAAACAGTGTTTAAGTAACCGTAACACAACTTTTTTGCTAACCTTATATGAGATTAATTAAAACTAAACTGAAGTAACTCAAATGCAGGGAAAAATAACCCAAACAACCCAACTTTTTCATACACGCTTTGCATAAATTTAACTGTGGTGAGGCAAAAATGCATTGACACTGCAAAAGTCTGCAAATTGTGAGGAAGTAATCTGTTCTACTAGTGGCTAAAATAAGATACGGCATGAGAAAATAACTTGCATCAAATTTAGAGAAAACTGAAAGTAGAGTCAGGAACAGAACTTAATCACCAGCTGCTGCAACTCAGACCTTCTTTCTCAGCCAAAGAAAAGACTGCCTGTGCTGAAAAATACATCAGTATGTGGTTACCCCCAAATTGCAAAATGTCCTCCTAGCAGTATAAAATGATGCCCACTTAGTGAATAATGAGAAACTTCCCATCCATATGAGCAGAAAATGATTTTCATTTTCACAGTATGTGTGTCTGAATTTCATAACTATTTGACCATCTATAGAGGAAGAGATCTGTGTGTGATTTGAAAACAAAAGAAACTTCTACTAAAGCAGACGGGAGGAGATATTTCTGTCACAGGGAGGATCTGCTGATGTGATTTTTAAGACTCAGTTGCATAACTAAATATTAATAACTGAAATATCTTTCTACTTTGATAAATTATAGAAGAATGTTGTTACGAGCAGATGAAGTCCCAGCCTCAAAGGCCAGTCAACCAACTACAGGTATCTTTAATTTCAATTCTGGATTTCTGAATTAGCATAATGTGGTCTGTCTCAGAGTTCTTGTGTTTATCCCATGACAATGTATAGAAAAATCTTCACAGTGCTCATCACAAAAATTACCATGCATTAGTGTCTCAGTTATCAGGGAATTTAATCACAGATTTGACCCTTTGTTCAACCTGTGCCATAAATAAGGAAGCAGGAGAATTACAGAGGGCTCATTTCCATCCATATGCCATGATAAATCTCAGCCACAGGCATGCAGATCAGGCTGAATTAAGCCTGCATCTACTGCCGTGATTTATGTAAGGAATTAATTTTATTTACTTTGGTCATCAACCAAGTGCATCATGATGGTAATCATAAGTTTTGACTGGCTTTCTCCTGCCAAAATCTATACGCCTTAACAAACGAGAAACTGTGTTTCCATAGTTTTGTATTTTGTTGATATACCTGGATGCTTAAGAACATGCAAGCTTCAACTGAAATTTGTCTGTAATTGAAGCATTTCTATCATCAATTTGCTGAGCTGATTTCCAGGTATTTCATAAGGAACAATTCCGAGCCCTTCTCTGAGGATACTTCAGGGGTCAGGAATATCCTTTTTTAAATCTAGATATTTGTTTTCATTAACCTCATGGGAACAGAATAATTTATGCAAATTCCGCTGTCAAAAGTAAATGACAATTTGGCTTGAAAACCATGGGAAGAAGCAGGGGAAAGACACAGAAAGCATGCATTTTGCACTGGAAATGTGATTGTATATGCAGACAAGAATCACTCACCTTTGGTTTTCTGCACAGGCAAAGCCTGTGAAAAATGTTGCTAATAATTTGATTCTAACTTAAAAAAAAAAAAAAGTTGGAAAAAATAGATAAAAAATTATCTTGGCATACCAGAGAACTTGGAATGATCATATAAGCCACCTTTATTCCCCTAGAGAATCTTTTCAAGAACACCTCGATGAATTTTTCCTTATTATCAGTATCCTAGGAACACGAGTCATTTACCATTAGGTTATATTTATCTGTTTTCTTCCACAGCTTAATCATTTGTATTTTTGAGTAGTGCTGCAAACAGCTAGTTTGGGTAAACTTCAGCCACTATCATCACAGTGTAGACATACTCAGTCTTCGATGTAATTTTAAAGCAAGCATAACTACTGAATGATAAACACAAATTGGATTGTCTTCTAGGTGGGGTCTGCCAATCAGATGTGTTACGCCTCACTTGATCACAGTGTCAAGGGAAAACGCAGAAAACCAAGGAGGCAGAAAGACCCTTCACCAGAAGAGGATGAAGAAAGATCATCTAAACATACCATGATGGCTTCCAAAGTCAGCATTTACCTCAACAGTGAGCAGCTGGCTGCTGAAAACACGGCAAACACAGAAGCCATTCATGATGACCCTATCAGACTAATGGGTTTGATTCATAATACAAAAGGAGAGAACATTTGAAGTAGCCTCATGGATCAAGTATGTAATTACAAAGCAAGACCTGCTTGTTCATTCTGGAGGAACAATTGAATTAGAGATTATATCCTTGCAAACTCACATACCAAACAACGGTATAAAATGGGTCAGTCTTCCAAAGTGTCTTCCAAGCATATTTATGGACTAAGTATAGATCCAGATAGCCACTTTGAAGGACCTGCCCTTCTGAAGATGTTTTGAAAGAGCGTTGTAGAAGCTGGTATCTCAGCATTCACATGGCATTGATTCCAGTAAAAAACAAGCCTTTGTTTGAATGAACCATCAATATTCAAACAGTTCCAAAAGACCCACTAGCAGAATATAACCATTCTTCTATGTAATTCTTAACAAGATTTTTGAAAGGAAATCATGTTTCATACTTGCATACTGTTATAGTTTCAAAATTTTCCAGGGAATTTTTCTCTCCCTTGCCAACACAGGGGATTTTGGGAGCCAGGACAGGTGGCAAGGGGGTGGTTGAGGTTTCTTCCAGTAGGCACCACTTTTTCTTCTTGGCAGCTCCCATGACTCAGCCCCAACTCCACACACCCTGTGCTGTCTTTCAGAGAGAGAGTGGTCACCACTGCCTGGATTTGCTGCAGACTCCCTGGGGGCTGATATCACCTGCAGACGAGTTGCTACCCTATATTTGTAGTTAAGAGTAGTTATCATTTTTCTATATATTTTCTGATTAAAGTCTATTAATTTCAAAGGTTGCAGTGTTTTTTTGGGAAGAGGCCTCCTGTCTAGTCCACATAGACATTTAATTTCCTTAAACTGAGGCACACACTTAATGATTTAGTTGTTTTCCCAATTAAAAAGTGATCTGCTGTTCAACAATATGCACTTTCCCACTGTGACTGGTCTATTGTAATAACACAATATATCTAAAGATAATTGGAGTGTAATTTAACAGCTTGTTTAAAGAAGTAATTGTACTTCTTGCAAGATTTAACAATATCTTTATTTATCTTTAGTTTCTTTCTGTGAGCAATATCAGAATATGTCTCAAATCTGAATGCCTCTAGCAACGTAATGCGTATCCAGTTGTATTCAAGTGTGCACAAAGATACCAGCAAATAATCTGTAATAGTAAGTCTCCTAGGGAGGTTTTTTTTCTTTTAATGTTCCATGTGATGATTCCTATTGGGTTGTTCATTGCCATTGTTACCAACTATTTCACAAAAGTAGAAAGAGCTTTTCATTTTCCCAAATAACTCACATACTACGTACAAGATCATTTTAAGACTTTAAACCCATCAGACGTAAGGTTTATTTTTATATTTTGGGAGTCATTAAGTGGTAGTAGCAAGAAACAGTCAGACATGTTGATGTAATATGCCGCTCTCTAGGTGTCAGACAGTTCTGCCTTGTCAAAAAAGGATATCAGTGTCTTTAAAATCCACACAGAATACAGTGTAAAGGAGCTTGAAACTCCTAAGCACATACAGAGTCCTGCAAGTGGTTTGGGTCCTGAAGAAGATGGCCCTGAAAGAATTTACAAGAAACAAACCCCACAAATAGCCCACAGTACAAAGAGCCACCGCATCTAAAAGTGGAAGTGGATGGAAACATCTAGAAATGAGACAAATTTATGAAGAAAAAAAAAATAATCAATGCAGTTTTTTGACAGCCTGGTTCATGTTTTAGCTAGCTTATAGTTAACAAGTCTCTTCAATGTACTTTAACTTCTAGGTCAAAAGGAAGATGTCAACCCCTGCAGCCAAAGCTACAGTGTCACTGCCTGCCTTGTGCCAGCACTTGCTTTTGTGTGCAGAAAGTAAGTTAATTTATGTTTGGCTGTTACACAGCAGAAACAAAGCAGACTCGGAATTTAAGTGACTTATCATGGTCTTAGTCCAATTACCATTGGATAAGAAAAAATGCTGTAGAAGAACCGATAAAAAGCATTTTAATGAAGAACCATATCAAATGACCACCCTACGATCCTAAGGGGCAAAGGATGAAGGCAAAGCTGAAGATCCAAGGCCAAAGATCAAGGCATTGGTGCATGAAGTACTGAATTTGATTAGATTGGAATTAATTATACTTTGTTCCATAGTAGGAGCAAAATAACTAATAAAATACTTATCAGCATACTCTTGCTTGGACTCACATATCAAAATTGTTTGAATAGCATTAACAGGTAAAAGATTAATATTAATATAAAATATATTAATAT
>VWPV01056501.1:0-19768 GCA_013389885.1 Geococcyx californianus
TTCTATGATTCTCTGATTCTATCCAACCAATAAACATAAACACAAATTATATCCCAGACTCTGTCTAGTAGGTAAACTTAATTTGTTCTTCCCAAAATGTGCCTGATCTGGCGGCAGAAAGTTAAAGGGGCAAATACTAACAATCAGACCTTGTCCTCCCTCTCTCATAAACAAGTGGGTTTCTTTGGACAGTTCTGCACTTTCTAAACCCTTCACTTGTAGCTATCAACCTGTTACCTTGAATGTAACTCAGGAGGCATATAAAACTCCACTGAAAAATAATAATACTGGACTTCAGAAAATATAGAAATATCGCTTAGCTTCAAGAATTCAAATATGAACAATTTTATGTCCCAGGTCTCTGAATTCCAGTAGAAATCAACCTCTGGTTTAAAAACTGGTTGTTACTAAAGCTATACTCAAACAATATTGAGTTGTTTATCAGTAGAAAGAAATTCCATTAAAATCTCACATTCTCAATAGCATTCCCTACTTATTAAGGCTCTTTGATTGTTGAAATAATATGCAATTTGCGGCTCTCTTTGAATACTGAATACACAAACAGCTGAAGAAAAAGACAAAACTCGCACTTACAGTCAGTTACATAAGTCAGACATATTTATGAAACACACATTTCTATGTTTGCATAAATCTTTTAACACATTTATTCTCTTGCATAAGAATAAAGTTATCAAGTACCCTTCAGGTTTAAAGTACAAAACAGGTAACCCCAAACACACTACCTAATACCATCTACAGTTCCATTCAATATTCCATTCTCAGACCTCCATCACATTCAAAGCCTTTAACTACCTTTCTCTTGCCTTCTGCAATGTTATAAGAGGACAGTTACAGTCCACTAGAACTCTAAGGGCTAAACCTTTTAAAAAGCAAACTAGACATTCAGATAACCCATTATGATATTTCAACAAAGTCTACCTGTTGGTTGCAGCTCACTGTCTTAGCCTCCTTTGAAAAATCTCAACCAAAGCTGACAATTACTCTGAGCTGGAAGAGGAACTCAGGAAACGAGAGTCTTGGAGAACTGGATGTGCACTCTGCAAACAAATGTGGTGTGCATGATGACAGACATGAACTCCATTCAAGATATACAAAGCTGAAGTCTTCAGCTTAGCCTTCCCACACCTATGTAGCAGCAACACAGTTAAGAACAATCATGTTGCCTTACCTTTTGTTTAGGTTGAAACAAATTGGTGAGATCTCAAGCTTTGTTTCAATGTTTAAAGCACCTGAGAATTATGCAGACTATATGATTGGAGAGATTCATGAATATGTATCTCAAAGAATATACATCAGCATGCTTCAAAAAACTCCCTCTCTACAAATGAAGCTAAAAGCAAACCCCTCTAACAGTAAAGACTGGGGAATAATCATAATTCAAGATATGTCACTGCTGAGACAGGAGGAGAAGTATGCACAACACAAAGCTGGAAGATCTTATGTAAGGAATGCTTGGGCATTCCTCTTGTTTGCAAGTAGAGAAAATATGATCTACAATTCTTTAAAATTAAAAATTAATGAATTATCAACCCAAAATAAGAATGAGTTTTCCTATGAGAAAATGGAATTAACATTAGATGCTACAGAGCATTTGAGAATATTAAGGTTATAGATGATAAAATGCATTTAGTAAACTAGCAGTGTTAGAAACCTCCATTGTGTCATGCTATCATAAACATATTAGAGATTAATATTACCTGATTGGGGGTTGGGGGCAAGAATGTTCCTCTCCTTTTTTCTATCTTTTATTTGATAAAAAACCAGTCTTCACAAAATGCTATAACCATGACACAAAGAATTTGTTACAGAAATCAATTTGTTGATGAATTTTGAAAAAAAAAAAAAAAAAGAAGTGCCCTAAGCTGGTTGGTCTAAAAGAAAGAGGATGTGTCCTACAGTCAAAATAACATCTTGTTTATTCTGAGACAACTGAGAGGAAATTCCTTAAAGATCAGTGAATATAAAAGTCAGCATTGACTGGAAATGAATCTGCCCCCAGTGCACTGCAAATCATCTTTGACAATTAGACACTTTGGCAATCATCTTCAATTAGATTGGTATAGTCTTCTTTGGAATCTCACAGACTACAAATATGCCTTGGAACAGATGTGTATGGGCCATGCCAAATGCATTTGTGGCAAAAAGATACTATTGAAATCCATGGAATAATTACAGGCCTCAGATAAAAGTATCAAAAAGAGATGAAACTATCTGGAGCTCCAAAAAACTGCCAAGCTGGAATGTCTAGAGGAAGAGAAGAGCTGGAAAAAGCTCTAATAGCAAAAGCAGCATTCCTGTACAGGAAAAGCTTGGTCCAATTCAAACAATTAAAGGCAATCCTAACAAGCTAAAACTCTGTGTCATCATCACACAACAATAATAAATGATATCCAGATCCCACATACTGTATTTCCTGAATTATTTCTATATGCATGATATCCAAAATAAGAAGAAATTTGGTAGTACAGTAAATGAACTCCTCAACACGCAGACTCATCAGAAAGAAGAGAAAGGGCAAGTGTTACTCTCTTCCCAACATCTGTATCATAGCATGTACAGTGACAAGACACCTCAGTTAAGAAATGCTGCCAGGATAAGGAGCTTTAAGCAAGCCTTCTTTAACTATTTAGATTGTATTTTTAGATAGTACTAAACTAAAGCAATAGATATTTTTTAAATTACTTAATAGCACGTACAGCATAAACAGCTATTTGGTATAATTAATTTGGACCCTGAAAGATATCACAGCGTCTATGCCCAGTACCTTGTTGACTCCTGCTAAAAAGGCTTACTCGACTACTCAAAATTGATTACTTTCATGGACTGCAACTCTGCAGAACAAACAAGACAGATAAATTCATACTATAATCTATTCAGACTGCAAATATGTCTACAGACATGCCCTGTTGGGGTGAACCCTGTAAAAAATACTGTAAAAAGAGCAAAATACAGTCTAGAGCCCAATATGATGTAAGCTACAGTCATCCCACAGATGTCCATGCAGATTCAGAATTTTAAAATAAGACTGATTAAAAATATTTTACAGAACTACCACTGCTCTGTGTCTCCCAAAACATATTCTCCTGCTTACTCCCTACCCTTCATCCCCTACCCTACCTCCATCATTGCAAATCCGGACACTGGATCCCACTTTATTTTCACACCAGTGTAGCTCCAGTTACCCTGCCTTCCCACACTACTCAGCACAACAGAGCTCTTTCACATAATATGAGTAGCTGCACATGGACCACCCAGAGAACTTTTACTGGTCTGTTAATGACAGAGTAATTTGGCAGCAATATTTCCTCACTCTCGGATGTTCGGAGGGATGGGGGGAGGTTTGGGGGTTAATCTGTTTGTTTGGTTTGGTTGTTTATTTTTTTAATTCATAAGCAGTCTGTTTCTAAGTAATTGACTATGGCTTGCACACCAAGGACAAGATACAAAGCACTGCTAACTCTACAGCTGTCTTTCCACTGCACTGACCTCAGGATTAGAGGTATTAAGATGGCGCTGAGGGAAGAGCTACAAATACCAAAGGCTACTCATCACAGGTGATGGAAGAAGTCAGTATAAAGACTTATGCTGGGCATGTCCCTGCTTTACCAGCACTACAGTTCTCAGCTTCTTCCCTACTCTACAATATTTTCTCTACCTTCTTCGCTGCAATGGTCTGTTAGGCACAATTTCTAGCAAAGATAGGGCATGTAAGCAGCAGAAGCCCACTCACACTGACTGCTTTCTTAGGGGGCCATTAAATACACTGTAGGACTATCAATGTTGGACTACTATTTCTTTCTAACTACAGTAACCCCCTCCCATGCCTGTCTGACAAGTGGTGGGTCAAGTGGTTTTGTGGCTTATTTGGCATCTCACATTTCTCATTTCTCAATCCATCCATCTTTCCTATTATATTCCTTATCTATTTTCTCAGAAAAATTAAATCCCTCCCTACATTCCTGAAAACAAACTGATACAAATTGCAGTACTCTAACAGCTCCTTTAAATTTCTAATCAATTTATAATGCACAAATTAATATCTCCATACTGTCTGGACATACATCTTTGAAGGTTTCCCTAAGGCTAATGCACAAAGAACAGATTCTTTCCCCTTAAGACACAGACACTTCAAGTACGTCCTGGAGTGATTAACATGAGATCCTGCATGCCTACAGTACTCAGTAGCTCAGTGTGCTGCCAAGCACACTCGGACTGTTCAAAGGCAGTTATGCTGTTGGAAGGGAAGTGCATATGGAGAGGATTGTGCTGACACGCATTTCCACACCCAACTGTTGCACAGATACAGCCAATGCAACCTATTTCAGTAGCAATACTGAAAAACGACAAAAAAGAAAACACTTCTGTAGAATTGCTAATATTTTTTATAATACTTTTCATAGATACAAATTAAGGCTACGTTCTTGTTATCGTCGTGAGCCATCTCCTACACAAGCAAAGCAGAAAAAAAATATTTTACTGTATTCAGATTTTTTGACTCAGAATGACAGCCTTAACATCGATAATATGATCATGGGGCATGATGTCAATTGAGAAGAAGATGGCACTGTAATAAGCCCTACTCCTTTAGTGAGAGGTAGTAGAGCCCTGGAATATGCAACAATATTCAGGACTGAAATGGATGGGAGTAGAAAGCACCTACCACAAACTGGTAACCAAATTACACTCAAAATTCAGGTCTCCTGAAATCCAGTTTATTGCCATTTAGATTACACCAGGTATTGTACTAATACTCTCCTACTGAAACTAGAAAAGTTTACCAAACAGAAATAGCTGATAAGACAGAGAAACCTCACCTGAATGAGATAGTGAGAACATAGACTGAGAAGCTCCAGCAGCTGTAAATGACTCCCAGCTGCTAGGACATCCTGTATTACCCCTGGTTCCAAGAGGATCTGTAAAGAAGAAAATGGAAGCTTTGTCACATAGAAATCAGAGTATTTGTGGAAAACATTACAGGCCTTTGTTATTTCAGACATTTAAGTCAACAAAGAACAGGAAGAGTACAATTACACATACAGTCTTTGCAGGCTGGGAAAAGTGTTTTTAAAAATTCGCCTGAAGGATTTTATGCAGATTTTCTGTGGGAGCCCATAAGCCACGTTACCCCCTAAATCTTTTTAAACAACTTATGATTTAAAAAGAAGATTTTTGAAAATAACAGAACCTCATTTTGTTATCCATATACCTGGATCCTTCCATGTATACTGATGAATCAGGCCAACAGAATTGACCGAGAAAACTCTCACGATTGTGAAAAACATACAAGCTAGGAACACCCTTCCCATTCTGCATGGTACCATTTCATAATTTTCCCAATCACTGTCTACATTTTATAGAGTGAGGCTGTGAAAGCATAGAGTGAACATGCTGCTGGGGAAGTGCCAGGAAGGGCTTAGAAACCAAGACTGATTATCCTGTCACTTGCTCACATGAAACTCCTACTCTTTTCAATTAAAATCACACAGAGGCAGCAGCCAGGATAATTGTGCCTCAGCTCCTACCTTGGTCTCTTGGGGTCAGCTTGTTAGAGCATACCTTTCAGGACATAAAAAAGTCTGGGAACACAGATATTGGTCAACTTCTTACCAGCAATCCCATTACAAACTATCCAAACTAATACTATGTAAATATAAGTGGTGCAGCATCCAACAAAAATCAGAAATACATAAGAAAAAATATTTTTTCAAAGATACTCAGTTTATTCAGTTTTATTCTAGTTGTATTTCCCCTGGCAACTGTGGTTTCACACCACATGAGGTCAGTCTCTCACTGCTCCACAGGGAAGCAAAGTTTTCTTCAGATCCTTTTTCTTCTGCCCACACAATTTAGTTTTATCTCACAGCATCATTTATATGTCTCAAATGCAGAGGAATAATGAGGACGGCAAACAAAACTCATCTGCATCTTTTGCAGTTGAAGTGTTTTTGAGAGAAATGAAAAAATACACGTATGCATTTCTTAAACAAAAACCACAAATTACCTCCAACTTAATGGATGTATTAGAAATAGGAGAGAAAGGGCTCAACTCTCTCAGTGTATGATATGATTAAATCTTGTGCAAGTCACTAAATATATCCATATTAGGTTTTACGTGAACATCTATGTAATTTACATACTGTATAAAAGTTCTTTATCTAGCCAGAGAGACATGGAAGGAACTTAATGTAAATGAGAATCAGGCCCAGCATAACCCAGGTTTTTGACTGGTGCTAATGAGGTTGCTATGCAGGTGAAAAGGTAGTTCAATGGAAAGCCAGAAAGGATTTCAGTTACAAAAATATCTCCAGTAAGTATATTTTTAATAAATGAGCAGCCCTGTCAAATACTTTCAAGAGAGAACTCAAGGTCAGACTGATAAAAAAACCTTCTTTAGACCTTGCAGTGTTTGTTATTCAGACATCATTTACACTGAGGAAGCTGTCATCAGATGTCTTAGTAATAAGTGCCAGCCACCAGCTCAGTATTGTTGAAGGCACAATATGAAGACAACCAGAACCCTAAGCAGATTACTACCTTATAGGCACAAACGAACTAAATCTATGATAATATGAATGTATTTTAAAGCTACAGGAGTCCATTTACAATAATACTAGTACCATTATGAGATGAGAAGTAGGATAAGAGGAAAGGAAGGTGACTGGTTACTACCGAGAGGCAATTTGTAGGAAGTCAGCCACAAAAGTTCATTTCAAGGTGGCAGACATAGTCCTTAGGCTTTTTCCCATTTCTTACAGTTTTCCCATACTAAGCAAGATTTATTCGGCTGAGATAACTTGGAAAATAAAAAGGTGAATAAGTTAACTGAGAAAAGTCTATTTTGTCTCTTCCCAAGACTTTGCCTTAAATGGACCTATCTGGGTTTTTGTTCAATACACTTTTGGATAGATGAACTAGTATTTTTGCCTGTATGTTAAACGTTCACATCAAACTGCATGCTGAGGAAACCCACAAGAAAAAGAGAACAAGAAGTACAGAAGGAAAAAAATATTGCAAGCCTTCCTTCTACTGAAACTGGGTACTTCACAACTATTCCAGAGCTCTTGGCTTCTATACATTAACACAATTTACTTTTGTTAATTACCAGCATAGCTCTTTATATGCTATATAGCCCATCCAATTGAACCTTAACAGTAAATGAACATAAATACCACCATATACACACCACAAGTACACAGTGATTGACTCTCTTCTCTTTACCTAACCCTCAAAACAATAGCTCTGAGGTCTTCAGAGTGATGCTTATCAAAAATTGAGAGGGAAATGAAGATCTGCTTTGGATTCACACCTTCAAAACTCTTCACAAATGATTAGTGTGAAAACTAAACACAGAAGCTTAATCATTTTCCCTACTCCATCCACAACCCGAGACTGAGTTAAAAGGCGTAATTATCAGGGCAGAAACTAGGGAGTAATTTGGAATCATTGACTTCAGACCAACTTTGCAATCTTCACCGGTGAAGGACGGGCTTTTGTATGACACATGCCATCTTAAGACTGGTTTCTGTTCTACATTAATGTTAAGATTAATTAGATGCAATTCAGGTATTGCACCTGGCTGCATCTTACAATCAAACTTCCATTCAACCCTTATTTCTGAGGGTTAATTTTCATTATGCTCTTGACTTTTCTGTGGCTTGTGATGCTACTTTAAAAAACCAGTTTAACCACCTTCTCCCTGTATACTCCCTGGCAGATGGAGTAACTTACTTTCCTAAGCCAGCATGTCTGATGTACTACTTGTTTTCAAACTGATCTTTGTCAAGTTGTTTTTCTCCTCCCCCACAATGTCTGTATTTTCATACAGGACTCCTGTTCAAGGCAGCCATTCGACCCTCCATTACCCCATCACTCCTACAGAGAGCAGCGCCATATCCACTTCACTCCCTCTTGGTGCCAGATCCGTAGGCCAAGGGATAGAAAGGATGCAAACATTTGATGTTCCTTTGCAACAGATTGATTTACTTCACAAGATTCAGAAAGGCACATTACACAATTACTTAGATCCACATTTCTTAGACACATAATCTAAATCTATATGGAAATGCATCCATAGATGCTTTCTTGATATACTGAAGAAAGCTGCTCTGCAAAAGCAAAAATTAGAAGATTTTGTAAATGAAACCTGAACTTCTGAAACACAACTCTGAGGCCCATTGCCTGGGGAGCCTGTTCCCATGACTGACCAACCTCATAGTGAAGAAACTTTTCCTGATGTCCAGTCTGAACTTCCCCTGATGCAGCTTCATACACCGGTATGAAGTAACTATCATTATCATAGGAAAATAAGTAAATATCATTATTATAAGAAGGACTCCAAGCAAATTTACTATTTTTGAGAAGTTGCTTCATTACTTTGATTACTTTCAGCTCTACAAAAAGCTGTCTTGTCCATAACTTCATACCTACCAACAGCAAATAAGATGAAACATTTCACTTTCTCTGCAAAAAGCTGCATAAACTGAGTTTATTAAGGTCTGTATTATTCTAAGCCTTCTAAGCAATCTGTAGTTCAACTATAAACCTAATAGCTATAACCTAGTGCCAGGCACAGATTATCCTCCTGATAGAACTAAAAAAGGAAATGACCAAACCTAAGCTTCAAATTTATATTTTTAGCTTTGAAAAACACCGTTAAGTATTTACAGTAAGACACAGTTCTGCTGTAATCAATTTTCCAGAACCTTAGCCTGTTGTCCCTAGTAGAGAAGAATGATATGAATGTTAGGGACATCAGCCAGTTTAACCAAAGCCTATGATTAATTTTAATCAGAAGGCAACCAGTTGAGCTGCCATGCACAGTACGCAGAAGGTCACTCCCCCCAAAAAATCAACTATCACAATACAGCTTTGCAATATATCTCACCTGCAAGTGATCTAGAAAGGCTCAACAGAATGAGAGGCACTAGGATATTGAGAGCTGTCTGCCCTCACTTAACTTAGATGAAATTATGGTTCGTCAATAAAAAAAATATCACCATGGAACAAGGTGGTTGGAGGGGCTGATGAGAGAGGAAAATCAAGATCCTATAAAGAAATCAAAGCAATTATCAGGAGAAATAGTTGTACTTAGAAATATTTATTTCTACTATTTCTTTACTATCTGAGAAGACTTTTCACTCTTTTATGGTTTTTGTTAAAGAAATAATTAAAGCTGAAGCATTTGAGCAAATAAAATAAAATTAACAATTTCAAAAAGGTGCTGTAAGATAATACTTCAACCATGGGTTTGTGTGCATGAATGAATATGACAAATCACCAGACGGTGCTCCTACAGTTTTTAAACTGACTGAATACAAGGTAAAGTTAGTAAATAAAGACAGTAATTAAATATTATTCATACTGATAACACACTAAAGTAATATTGGAGAACCCAAGCACATGAAATAATATATATATGAAAATACCATGAAGCTCTAGATTTTTAACTAGAATAATATACCAGTATTGCCTTTATTAAAAACTGCTGCTAATTTAGCATTTTGTGAGTAAAATAAAATTTGTTAAACAAAGTAACAGAAAAAGTTTAAATCCTATTTTTGAATCACTATAAATGCAACTTCATATGTGGCTTTCAAGAAAAAGAAACATTTCAGCATTCTTTCTATAGGCAGGGTATAAAACTGTTGATCTTGGGCTATGAAGATATTGGAGGATGACAAGATTTGCTTTTCAAGAAAGAGCTGAACATAAAACATCTATATTAGGGCTGTCTCATTGATTCTTTCTTTTCGGCTTTGGTAATTTAGAGTAATTTTATAACTTCAAGATGGTAATTTAATTTCTATTAATACAGAAACACAATATTATTGCTTAGAAAAAGAAGACAGTTAGGAAAACAAGATTTAGTCAGGAGAACTTGGTATTAAGCCCCATTAAAATTGCTAGTTATAAGTATGGTCTTTGGAAAGTTGTTTTCTCCCAGAATAATTTATTGTCTATGATGCAACAAAGTAACTTGCTTTTGTAATGAGTTTTGAGGTCCTCAAACAAAATTCTATCTAAATGCAAAATATCTCTATTACCATAGACTAAAGACATATGATAGAACATAATTAGAAAGAAGAAAGATACAAGTCAGCAAAGCATTTCAGAATACATAGGACTCCAACTGTGTATTTGTATTTTCATTGAATTATCACAATCACCTACTGCAAATTACACCCAGTGTTCTTGCACAATTTTTATTTCTTGAAACTATAGTGCAGTGCCTGTAAGCCAACTCAAATTATAGCATCACTTAGACTTTATATATGTATATGAGATGAACATAAATGCAGTTTGATGGACCTAAATTTGAGGAGGAATGCAAGATCCTCACCTAAAATCAAGAGCCTCAAAATTTCAGTTCAAACCACTTAGTCTCTTGGAACTTCTAAGAGCCTGTTCTAAGCACTGAAACTTTTCAGATGTTTGTATTCTGATCAAAAACATCTTTTCTTGTAATGATGACTGACCCAACTACATTGGTGTACTTAGCGGTTACCCCATTCTTCCAAATGATATTGACAGATTAGTCAAAACCAAACACGCAAAAAGTCAAAGAGCAGGCAACAGTGTCCATGACACTCTAAGCCAGTTGTTAAGTCTCTTAGAAGGAATTGTGAACTCCAAATACTGCACCGAGAACTGTTTCTCCATATTAATATCTAAAATACATAGTTCCTGTAAGTGACTGTATTTCATCCACCTCCCTTACAACACATATCTAACACTCGCAATGAGGAGGAAGGGAGAGTAATTGAGTCACTAAGATTCTGGCCTGGCCTTACTGCTGCAAAATGTGCATTAAAACAGATATTGACCTTAAAGCCCTTTTATAAAGAGAAGATATTCAGCTACCAGAGGAGGAGTTGTATATCTGAATTCTGAATATGGAGAGTACATGGTAAAATATCTAAGGCCAAAACAGAAGGAATTTAAGGATTTTTTTTTCCCCCCAAAGATTTCATTATTAGAGGATTACTGATAGCCTACATGCATAGAACAAAACCAAATTTTGCTGTTATTCTATGTTAGGGTTTATTTATTTATTTATGAATATTTCTTTTTTTTGCGGTGATTAGGGGCCACAGTAATGGAGTAATTCATTTGGAATTACAATATTATTTATATTTAATTTTTTTCTGTTTTGCTACAATCTTTCTTCTCAGAGGCATTCAGTTTTCCCTTAAAAGCAAAATATTCCCAGCAGTAATTGCAATGAGGCACTATCTGCCTTGTACACAAGAAGATAGAGTTGGGATCTGAATTCTGCAGGCATATTTCAAATCTAAAAACACATAAAAGATGTAAGGATGACAGAATTTCATTCCAGACTACAATGTCATACTACAAATTAATTTATTTTGATAACTTCAAAAAGCTGCAGGCATCAAATATTGTTATCATGCAATATTTAATATTTCCACCAGATGTCTCCAATATATTATTTTATAGAGAAAATTACATTTGAGTTACTACACTTCAAACTGAAAGCAGGTTTGGCAAATAGTAAAGAAAGATGAAACAAAATATTTACCTGTTTAGACATGGATACCTTAGGACAATTCCTAAATTGTTGTCAATTCCAGTATTACCTAAAGTAACAGCAATTTTTTGACTAACATTTTGGCCAAATACGTTAAAATAAAAAAAAAGAGGAAGAAAAAAGTAGACTTGATGGCTTTCACTTTTAAGAGGTTTATCAGATCACAACACAATACCTACAGTTTTAGAGCTATAAAAGGCTGTAATTGGCATGAATTATTTTGGGGTCATTGAGCAATATTTTGTTTGTTTGTTTTTAAAAACTAGAAACAGTTCACAGACCCACTAAAGACGACTCTCTGCTGTAAGCATGCAGTAATCCAGTTACTTATTAATAGCCTTTGTGGATTACTCCCACTCGCTACCTTGAAACGTTCACCCAGATTCCGTCAGCCTGAGTCAGTGCATGCAATGCTCAATACATATAAATGCGGTGCCAGAAGAGAATTTCAAGAACAAAAGGGGAAATTTGACAGTGCTAATTCTCAGACCCGGGTATCACCAAGTTATGCTTCAAATCTGTCTTTATAAGAGAACTCCTAGAGAACCCCTCTCATTTTTCTGTACTTCTAAGTAGCACTTAGTTTACCTGACGGACATGCCAGAGGGCAAATTTTACCCTATAATCACTTTTCTATAAAAGCAACTGTACATACAGGCACACCTATACTTAACTCAAGAAGCCCACTCATTTATTCAAAGTAGATTATATCTGAAAATGAAAGAAAGATTCAGAAGTCTCTAAAAGATCAAGGATAGAAGGCACATATTATTTACTAGGGAGCTGAGGATGCTATCCTCAAAAGAAAGCTGAGGTGAACTGTTGGTTTACAAAAACCACAAATGCTTTCTTTCAGGGTTCTCAACATATTTTACACAGGATTATTAGACTTTGAATTTTGCTGAAAGATAGGGGTTTGGACCTGTATTCACAGCAGACAGGATGGGTCAGAAATCAATTACAATCTATCTTCTCAAAATTGGCTTTGGAAAGCATCTTTTGGATATTTCTATTAAGCAACAAGAGTTCTATTTTCAGAAGAACCAACCTATACTCTCAAATAACTTTAAGGTGATACAGATCCTCCACAAAATAGGTAATATTTGATTTTGTACATTGAAATTTTCAACTGAAAGAACAAAAAGCATACTCATAGTAAGTCATGTACTAAGATCTTTAGCCAATTCAGAAAAAGAGCATGGCATCACTGTCTCTTATTTACATGAAAGAAATTTTTGAATAAGTTATTTTCTGTAACAGCAATACACAGAAATTTCAAGTGCTAATCTCCAAGTCCAATGCTGAAGTATAACTGCTGTGTGGGCTGGTGACAAAAATAGCTTCTTTAAAACAGGTAAAAAAAAATTCTTGCCTTATTTCCATTTAATTCCCTTTGCAAAAATTAGGTCATATACTCAATCCCCAATATGGAAAAAGATGCCTTAAATTTTGTACAACACAACAACTGTTCCAGAATAAAGTAATACATATTCAATAAAGTAATATAGATTTAAGTTTTCCTTTCAAAATTAACTAATAAAAAATTACACACCAATAAATTCAATTTTTCTAGCAATATTTCCAGAAATAGTTTGGTTATCTACAATTTTAAAGTCCAAAGCAAAAACAACTGGATGTTAAGAAGTTCTGAGCTCACTATCCCTGAACTCTGAACCAAGATGAAGTCATATAGAAACAGTGTCCAAGCATGCAGTGTACAGATGTGGCAGTTTTGTTTTGTTGGTTTGGGGTTTTTTTTGGAGGGAGGCAGGAAGAGGAGTATCACTCTGTGTTTTCTGACGAGTAACATAACGTGATACATAACCTACTATCATAAATATTTATTATTAGGAAAACATCTAGGGTATTTTTCCTTGCTTTGCATTTATTTAGCATGCAAAATCAACTTAGATTAAATTCTTACGAATAGCCAGGCCACCATAAAAGGTGCTGCATGGTTCACTACCAGGTAACAATGCACATAAGTGTTTTTATTAGACAGTCCCTTGATAGAGAAAAAACTCCCATGGTATCCAAAGTAAGATCTACTCAATCAAAAGACCTTGTACAGGGCATTGCACAGGTAAAGTAATTTCTAGTACCTTTTTAAGGGTCATCATCTATTTTTATTGCAGTTTGCTTTCATTCAGGTATCTTAATTTGAAGATCTGTACAGTACCTGTCCAGTATAGGCAAAGTCCAGGGCTTGTTTTAAACCAAGGCTTGTCACACCATGCAAATTCACCTCATCAGCTTCACTTTCAACCATGCAGAGACTGAACATTGCCTATGGAAAGAGCAGAAATGTTACTAATAAAAACAACCCCCAGTAAAAGTCCAGGAAGAACAGGATTGATTTTTCCACTTTCACTAACCTTTATTTTTCTTTGGATAAGAGTCTTAAATAGCAACAGACTTATGAGCTTGGATGAAATCTATACCAAGTTTTCAGTACTAACCCCATAGCAATCAATCTTGCAACAGGGTTCTTCTAGCAATAAAGAAATACAGAAACTTATTCTAGAAAGACTGAAACCCTTTTGTCTATGTATATATACTTCCAAATTAAGTAATTCAGGTGCAATCAATGGATATAGTCAGACAATAAGGTTATTATTCAATAAAAAAAGATAAAGAACTGAACTCTGGAAAAAACATTCTATACAAGCACCACTAGAAATAATACTTATGTATAGTATCATTATCTATAGGAAGGAACAATAAGCCATGCACAGTTACTTGTATGAAGAGGAAGAGGCAGTTAACACCCTCTTTTATAAACAATCCTTTCCAAAATAATGCCTCAGACTGAAATGTCAACAGTATGCTATTTAAGTCATTGACCAAGGAGCAAAGATAGAGATGCAGTCATCTAAACTTACAATCTCCCCTTACTCGCATTGCCCCACTTTCTCAGATCATACAACCTAAACTGAAGACTGGCAAGGTGCTATGGAGCTTCCCTGAGAATAATACTGAGGACAGCAACGATCTTTTTCATCCAGTCTTACTTTCCAGATGATCAGTCTTCAGTGCCTCCTTGGACTGAAGCATCCCTACTCAGACTTTGGATCCTCATAGGAAACTTCTTCTTGCCACCCATGTTAAACTTAAGACTCCCGTCTTTGTCCCTCACGCTTCCATACCAGACTGCATGGCAGTATCCCTGCTTACCACTACCTCCCTTCTCGTAACAGTCCCACTCTTCAGTCCAATACTTTTCCAGAAAAGCAATCTTCATCTTTGTCGCTCTCCTACACATTTTTTAACAAAATATACCACACACAGTCTTTAGACAGTAAGCTGCGAACAAATAACTCAACAGTTCTACCATCTGTCATTACCCAAGAGAGTCTAAACTTATCCCCAGTAGCTTTTGCTGTTAATGCCTCTAGGAAGGCTACCAAAATTCACCTTGGAAAACTCCAGTAAAGGAGCACTTCTTACTAATATACTTTCTGGTATATCTGTATCTACTCTGCTTGTTACCTGCAGAAGCTGAGGCAGTCAACAAAACCACTGGTTTGCATACATGCAGCTTGTCAACAAAGCACTACTAAGTTTAAACAAAAAATAAGCCGTACCCCTCTAACAGTCAAACATTTAGCATTCACCTAGACCTGGGTGGCTTCTTTCAATAACCAAGTGTTTCCCGTATCATTAAAACGTCATAATTTGACATAAGTCTGCTGCCTGGAAATCATCCAGTAAAAGCAAAAGTGACATTTATCACATGGTAACTCCTTGTACTTTTCTATTTCAATAAAGTGATATCAGGGCTTTTTCCAAACTGGCAACAGAAAAGAGAAATCAAAAAGTTTAAAAGGTCCATTAAACAACTGTAGTGAGACACAGCCAGGAAATATACCTAGATAGAAAAAAAAAAAATTCTAACCAATTCAGACCTTTTTCCAATTCTATTCAAAACATAATCAGAGTCGGACATATCATTATCATTTAGACGCATCAAATGAGCTCTAATAGTTATTTTGAGGCTTCAGGGCTTGCCAGGAGCTGCAATGTACCCATCAGCCAAGTACTCCTTGCAAAAGCAGACCTACAGTTTCTGTCTGGAAGAGACAAACTGCTCTTCTCAAAAATTCAATACCAAATAAACTATTTTGAAAATATGCCCTTCCCTACGTCAATTCCTGGATAAAGTCAGTAAAGTTTGAAAGCAACATCTGCCAAGATAGCTCTTTCAGGAGTAGATTTGCACATGTTCTGTATGCACATCCTGCATGGTCTGCATTCTCTGTACATTACCTACCTGTATATAGGAACCACCAAAACACAGCGTGGCTACTAATAAAGTTTCTATTTTGACTAAAGGTCTCACACAATGATTTAAGATTACAAAGAAACACTTAAATGAATTTTATCTGTAGACAATGAATCACTTCTATGAAGAACTAGGAGAGTTTTTCTTGAAGTTCACATTTAGCAGACTATTCTATTGTATCACAGGGATTTCGACACAGTTCTTACACACGATTTTTTACTACACCTACCTTGGTAAACTCAGCAGGATCAGGCCACTAACTCAAGTCACTGCCCCTGATCATCCTCAGCATTTAATGAACACAGCCTCCAGCACAGCTGTGACACCCTGCCAATTAGCACCCCCCAGGCAATGCCCAGACTACGATTCAGGGGATAACTCAAGCCATGGCTGTTCCAAACAGACAGCACAGATAGAGACAATCTGTTTGCAGAGGGGAAAAAGGTTAAGCCATATGGACACAAGCCGTGCTGCGCCAGTTGCTTTTAGGGCCAGACAAGCCCTTACGCATCTTTTTTACTAGTTCAGGCACAGTCAGTGCAATGTGCTATCAGAACCGTAGCTGCCAGTAAGCCACATGACTATGGCTTTGCGTGCCATCTGGAGTTCATTTTCTCTCATACCGTCCTCTGGTATTCTGTGGAAGTTTTTGATACTGAGTGTGAACTACGTTTGTTTTTCAGGGGACAAGGCCAAAGAATGTAATCAAAAGATAAGGTCTGCAATGGTCCTCAAACAGTTCACATTCAGCTCAGCTGGGTTAGCCTCCAGAAAAGTAGTGTCCCACACAGATGAACTTAGTACTGCTCAGTGATCCACACTGCCTTCACCAGCAGGCAAATTTCCTTCTCAGCCTGATAGTTTGAAGGTTTAATCCAGCATGAAAAAAAAATCTGTTCAATGACAGGCAGAGACTCAGCCTTGAATTTGCACTTTGCTGTACTTGAATATTCTAGTTTTAACTGTGGAAACATATGGACCATCCCATTCTGGCTTAAGACTTCACCAATACCTGGAGAATGAGTTATGCTTGGGCTGTCAAACTCCAATTACAGATGCATCTCTGAAAATAACCTGAGGTTTTGTGAGTTTAAATAGATCAGTCATGCTTTTAATGCAAAGCTCATAGCCTACTTTATTTTTCCCTGGGGTGCATTAAAAACAAGGTAATAAGATAAACATCTCAGGTGGATGTACAACTGACAGACAAGAAAAAGAATGGAATATAAAATATTCGGACAAGGTCACAATTCAAAGTCAAACTTACCAGAAAATTTACCAAATTTGGGTAAGCATTAAATTTAATTAATTTTAGTTGTTAATTTCCTTCAAAAATGCTAATATTTCACACTTTATTTTAAAATACTTCAGCTTGGACAAAATAAAATCTTTTCTGAAGATGTCATTTCTTCTCCAAGACATTCATGAAAGTGAGCAGTACAAGTTGCCAGTGTGTTAAAGTTCCCTTTTGTAATAAATGCCACTGGTGAAAGGACCCATCTTTTCTTCCTGTTCCTTTAAACATCCAGATCTTGTTCTGCCATCCAACCAATCAATGAGCCAACACTGATAGAAATAAAGTGATTTTTAAAATTCTGCTTATTCAGTCAAGATTTTAATTAAGTAAACCAATTTCCCAGAAGAAAAGCAAACCTAATCTACTTGCAATTCCATGACAACTGTTTCAAAAATCAGGAATCAACATCCCATCACAAATGGTTATATTCCATTTGTAGAATGCCACCTGATTAAGAAGCTACAAATTAGTTTGTGGGGCAGACAGAAAAAGGAGGCAAGAAGGAATGAACCCTCCATTGTTTAGCTAATTTTGGCATGAAACAGAAACAGAGCTAGAGAACTATTCCCAAAGGAAAAATAAAACAAAGCACACAATCCCTGCATAAAAATAATTAGACCATAAAATAACCTTCAGACACTTCAAAATTTCACTTCAAAGTAAAATGGCAAGTTGGTGGGCGTTTAATACACTGCACACTTGCAGACAGTTTTGTCCTCACCAGCCAAAGGCACCTTTCTAAAATGGTTTCTTCTGCAAACATAGAACACAAAACATGACAAGAGCTCGGAACCGAAAGGCACACAACAGGGTGACTAGGCTCAGATGTAATCAGACCTAATGTAACCAGGCAGGATAGCCTGAGTAAAAAAGATGCTTAGCACAGCCATTGGGTATAACTTTTTCATGCTCAGCTTTTGGTGCTGCTTAGCTTTCAAAATTAAAATCCAAGTATAAAACACCACCATAACAGTATAATGCATTACAATTAAGATAAGTTTAAATACGACAAAAAAAGTTCTAGATACATTGATTTTATGTCTCAGGTCACAGAAACATAAGATGATATTAAAAATCCCCAAAATACAAATTGCTTACTGTCACAATGATGAGGTAGAAAATTGCCTTGTTGCCTTTGATTCATTTTCTTACTCAGATGATCCATATCCACAAAACTAATGAGCTTGTACACATAAATCTTACAGCCATATCCAGCATAGCAAGTAGTAAATCATAACAAAAATACTTAACCAACTTGTACAATATGTTACACAAGTAAACTCTTTCAGTGAATCCTACACAACTTGGTGGCCTTTTAAAGGCAAGAAAATAGAGTCATAAAACATACACAGCTTCAGGAAAGAACAAATGGTTATGCTATTAAAAGGAATAAGGTGACCAAAATTATAAGTAACTTACTGCTACAACCTGGGGAAACAAATTGCAATTCTTACTACTGAAGGAGTTAAATCGAGTGAGTTAAAAAAAATAAAAAAGAACACTGAGGTAACGACTAGACTCTAATTTAAATCTAATTTAAATCCGCATAAACATTGTTCAACATTTAAAAGGCTTTCAAAAGTAATTAATAATGTCAATAAATAAGCAATAATATGATACATTGGGAAATTACTGGCTAGAAGGGAAATTGGTAAAATACCTGGAAGTCTGAGATAGAAAGGAGCGCAAGTTGTCATCAGGGCCTTTAATAACATTATTTCAAGTTAGAAAGCTGTATAACAGAAGAGAGTGAAAGTGTTTTCTGGACAATCAATAGACAGAAATAGGTATGTTTAGACACCAATTTACAGAACGTGGTGGGGTGGCATGAAATATCTTTTCTACTCTGTAACTGTAGAGGAAGCCTAAACACTTAGCTTAGCCTACATGCCTAAAATAGATGAAAACTTTTAATTCTAAGAGTGAAGAGTTGACTGAACTGAGCTAAAGAATGAAAGCTGAAGAGATAAGAATGAATTATACCTTTCTAGCATATTCATTTTAGGAGATTCTGAACATAAGTATTTCCAAAATGAAAGCTACAAACGACGATAGCAATAATAAATTGAGAAATGTTTGAACCTGTAAGTTTGTTTCCTATGACAGATTACTATATATAAAAAGCAGAGTTTTCTTTCCCTTCTCTGAACTCACGTAAAATCATTCTGAGTTTAAAAGCCACAGGTAAGCGGGTCTTAAATAAAAGTTACAAATCACCAATTATGAACAGCTGAATCCACACAAAATGCCTTCAGTTTGCCTATACTGATCTTATACTTTCCCTTACTTCAGGTACATCAGTCTAGTTGAATTTTCTGATACGTTCCAAATGGGAGGTGAGAAAATGACCATTTAAATTACTTCCCTCAAAAGAACTTTGGCTCTTCTACAAATAAAGCACATGGTTCTAGTGCATAGCAATTACCTTTAAAATATTTTAGAGTTCCTTTATCAAGAATGTAAAGAGACATTCATCTTTGTCAATTTTTCTTTGATTCAACTCTAAATGCAACTTTCAAAATAAATCCCAGCTGTCAAAAACCAGAAAGTAAGTTGACCTTACTACAGTTATTTACAGCCACCTAAAGAGCAACATTTCCAGGTGGCCAAGAGGGCCAAT
>VWPV01056544.1:0-20477 GCA_013389885.1 Geococcyx californianus
GGGGGGGGGGGGCGCGTGGAGGGTGGATGGGCTGATCTCGGTCGGTGAGGAGGGGGGGGCAGGAGGGGTCTGGCTCAGAGAGGAGGGACTCGCTCAATGAGGGGCAGCGGGTGGGGGGATTGGGCGTGCGCCCCCCAGCGGCGGGTGAGAGGCGCGAGGCGGCGCGGCGCCCTTCAGGCGCGATCGTCGTGTTCGTGGAGGGCGCGAGGGAACACGGACACGCGCATGGGGCCGCAGAGCATGTGTCCCCACAAACTGTCTCCACATGCCGTCCCCATGGCGTGCGCCATCCTTGGGGCAGGAGACGTGTCCCCACACGCCGTCCCCATCGTGTGTGCCGGTCCAGTCACACCGCTTCTACCCACATTCCCACATTCATCACCAGAGTTTGCCATTTCTGTGACTAAAACACTCTAAGAGAATTCTTTTCTTTCCAAAATTCTGCCGACACCCAGTCGCTCACTGAACCCTGTAATGGAGTGGGATTGACACTGTGACCCCTTCTTGATTTGCAGAGGGGCATTCTCTGTCGTGAGGAGATGCATGAAAATCACCACAGGACAAGAATATGCTGCCAAAATCATCAACACCAAGAAGCTTTCGGCTCGGGGTGGGTATGGTTTAACCTAGGGTTTGTGGTGCCTCCTTCCCTTTGTTTGCATTGAAAAAAATTATAAAAGTAGCTAAATGCATGAATATATTTCTTAATACATATTTTTTTTCCTTGGGGTTTTTCTTCATTTCCATGGTGCTTGGCTTTTTTCTGTGTTAAATGTTTCATGGATCGACTGAGATCTGAGGTTGCTGTAAAGCATTTCAGGAAAAGATAAGCAAATGCAAAAGCATTTTGCAAACTGATTTTTGGGGGAGGGAAAGTTGGGAAATAATTTTTCATTATAGCTTTTGTTTTAAATACTCTACTGAATTCCATTTCTGTTCATGAACGTTACGGCCTATCTGACAATGCATGAGAAAAAATGTGGTACCTCATTCTGAAATTTTTTTCTTTTCTTGAAAATTATGTTAAGGAAGAAAATTAAAATTTTACGAATTAACCGTTTGTGAAGTCATTCTGATTAAGTACTGAATAGTTTCACCATTACAACCCAGCCCTAATATGTATTATAGGGCCTGTTCATAGTTTCCATGTGCTGTGTATATTTCCTGTATATTTCAGTGTCAGTGGATGTGCCTTTAGGATGTGTGAGGTTAACACATGCTGTGGGTTACTGTTGTCAAAAGCAAGCCTTAATGGTGCTGTGTCTCAACTGCTTGTTAAATCCAAGTTGGAGTGCTTGTGCTAGGATGTAAGAAATTACAGATTATTCTCCGTTAACATTACCTGTGTTTTGGTATGATTTGGTGCTGTGGTAAATGGAAATGAATAAGCAAACAGTGTCAGAGCATAAACCTGTTGATGGCCTGTGTTGCTTTTGGAATTACTGCAGGTAAACAGCAGTCTGTAGTAAGTCATTAAATTTAAACATAAAAAATTTCATATGATGTTATGGCATATGATGTTCTGGAAACATGCTGCTCTCTGATAAAGGTCTTTCAACATTATGTCAATACTATTTAGCTGATGGAAGTTGTGTAAAAATTTTATTTTTTTACTGAATTTGCTGAATTGTAGTATTCATACTCTCACTGGGATTTGTTTCCCCTCCATCAAGAGGTACTGAAATTTAAAATGCTCCTTTGTAGAGTTATGGATGTAAAGGGAGAGAGGTTAAGAAAACAGTTAATACTCAAGAGAAAATATTTTTACAAGCTTACTTGAAATGGGTCATCCTTTTTTCTTTTGTTAACATCATAACGTGATCTGTTGAATTTTGATGCTTAAACCACCGTGTTCTATGTGATTTCGTAGATGCACCTTTCAACGTGAAAAGCTGTAGCAGGATCAGCACAAGGTGATTCATGTGCTGTGGGTTTTATGTGTGATGGAAGAAATCTTGAAATGTTAGGCTAAATTAATATCGATTCTATCTTCCTTAGAAGTTATCATTTGGAATGTGCTATATTTTAACCTTTAATTTTTGTACTACATTGGTGGTTCATGCAGGACCAGGTTGATTCTTGGTGTAGTCAGTTACTGAGTGGAAGCACATTTGAGAGCATTTGGCATGATGGGGCATTTGGCATTGAGAATGAGGCAAAATTCACACAGAAATTTTCCTACAGCTTTAGCATGTGAGCCCCTAAAGGAAGGGGTTATATTTCAAAGATAGAGAAATTTCCTTTGTTACCAGAACACATGTGATGCCATGTCCATGAATGCAGAGAGTGTGTTTCTGTTTTCAGATATCAAGCAATATTTGAAGGGTTTTATTTGCTTGTTGTTTTTTGTGATGGTTAGTTTGGTTTTCAGCTTTTGGAAATTGACTAAACAGTTTTTGAAGAGCAAGCTTCTTTGAGAAGTCTTCAGTTACTTATTAGGCAACTCTTTAATTGCAGAAAGGTCTGCTTTAATTACAATTGTTTTGCAAAAACTAAGGATGAAAAAGCCTCAAACTGTGATACTTTCTCCTGGCTGATAATAGGTGCACAGTTTACAACTGAGATACTGATTTTCAAACCTTAATTGTGTCATTCTGTTGGCATCAGAACTGCTTTATGATGAGGTAGTACTACACTTCTGTGTATCATACTTATCACTTGAAATATGAACTGTAACGTCAACCTAAAGGGGCTGTTCTTTGGGTCAGCTTTATCTGTGCACAGAGGTAGGGGTTTATGGTTTGGAAATGCCTATCCTTTGTACAGGGCCTGGCTCTCTGCACGTGTTGTGAGCACCATGTTGAGTTTGGGCCTTCTCACTTGAGATTGATGAAGAGAAGCTTTAATGTGTAATATGGAGGAGTTAAAACTTAACTAAAACTTCCTCAAGGGAGCAGCGGTTATCATCCCAGTCATTACAAGACTTGTCTCCCCGTCTCTCCAACTCAAGCCATAAACATTTTTGGTGGTTTATCCAAATCCTTACTTTGGTGGTCCTTCTAAACTGAGGAACTGATGTGGTCACAGGCTTATACTGGTGAAGGTGTGTTCTCATCTGTTTCCTTGTATAGTTACAGTGAAATTGCAGGCTAGTTGTGTGTGTGCAGAGGCATGGGCTTTGGTATTAATGTGGAGGGTAAAGGAAGCTATGCCCCCTGTTGTAGCAGAAGTAACCTTTGTGTTTTGAAGTTGCTGATCAGTTGTTTATATCTGCTGTTCTCTTATTTATGAATTGTAGTCAAAAATGTAATGAAAACACTTAAAAAAAAATTAGTTTAAAATATTTGATTTTTATTTGGCAATTCTAATTCCATGTTTCTCTGATTTTAATAATAGAAATAATAATTTGCAACCTAAATATCTTCATTTCAGTATAGGGAAAATGCTTTGGCTGATTAGAATAACATTCTTAAAGTACTCTTTAAGCTGCACTTAAAAGTTCTGAGCTTTGACTTTGCATTTGCTAAGTCAGCTGAAGTATTAAATTGCTATTAGAATATCAGCAGCTAGTTTTGTATCAACAGATACGTTCTAGACAAACTTGCATGATTTGATCATGCTAATGATTTTAAAAAGAGGGGAAAAAAGAAATTTCATATATATATATATATATATAATATGCCCTTCTAAAATTAACCGCAACAGCAAACAAGCACAGAGGAAGCTGCGAATGAAATGAAGAATGTAAATCTGCTGATCTGGGTTCTGTATTGGTTCATCTGATGAAATAATCCAGGATTTTATTACTGTTTTGGACTTCTCTTTGCTTTTACCTACATTGTTTTCAATGCAAGAAAAACAGTCTTCAGTGAGCTGATTTTACTTTTCCTCTCTCTGTTCTAAATGCCAAATAATTAACAAATTATGTTTTTCTTTTTGTCATTTACTGCACCTCTTTTATCTTCTCGAGAGTCTCCTGGCTTTGACCCACATTGATTTAATGTAAACAGATCCCATTGTCTTAGCAGGTTTGGGCCTCGTTTTCTGACTTAAAAGGAATTAGACAATTGTTTGTTTCTCTGATCATGCTTGAAAAGATCAGTTACTAATGTATTTTCATTGGGTGTAATTTGTACCAGTAACTCCTATTGATATTTCCTCTGTAGTGGCCAAAAGCACCACCATGCCTTTGATGGCATTTGTGGGAGGAGGAGGATGTTCCAGTCCATTTTCTTTTCTAGGGTGCTTTTGTAAATGCTGCCTAGACACACCTCTCCTAGCCCTTCCATTGCTGTGGCAGGAACAGAAACGACTTTGTTTATGGGCCTAGATGCTATTAAGAATAATGCAAGAGTTGTATGGAGGTTATCACTGCTTTGTGAAAAAGCTCTCAAACTTTCAGGGGCCAGCCATTCCATTAGCTTGAGTCAGCTTCTGAGCTTTAAGCCCCTGGGGTTTCAAATACTATATCTTCGTTCTCAGCAGGAAATTTCCCAAATCTTTTTCAGCATCTTTCTGTGCTTTAAAGAAGAGAGTATCTCTTGGAGCTTGTGACTGTAGGTGCAAATCATAGCTAGGGGTGACTAGAGCAATTGTGCTTACCTGTGACAGCTCAGATGGGTGAGGAAACTGGAAACCCCACCTTTGAGTGGTTTTATTGAGTAATCTGGCTGTGGGAGGAGTATTTCAATGTCTAAAGCTGTCCAAGTAGAGCACCTCATGATCCCTAAAGTGATTTAGAATGCATTAGGGAGATGAATGAAATATGAAGCTTAGAGTAGCATTTTTCAGCATAGTTTTTCATGACATGGAGCTAAAGATTTTTGTTGTGTCACTAGACCAATGTTTCATTTAGCCAGGTAGGCTGTCTCAATCAGTGCCAGATGTTTTACAGGAAGGCAGGCTATAATAGGGCTTTGTGAACTCCACAGGAGAAGATAGTTCTTCCTAATCTAGCTAAAGATCTTAATCTCTGAAGCACACATTTACCTGTGCAAGTATATTATAACACGTTTTTTTAATTTTAATTTCTGTTTTAAAGTACGCATTAAATTATTCCCACACAGAGTACTATCCTTAAGGGCATTTATTTGCCAGTGAAGCAGATCTTGTCTTTGTGAGGACAAGAACTAAGCTTAAGATTTTATCTGTTTTCTTCAGTGTCTTGCTCTAGACTTTCTCAGGTTAATTTCCGTAAGCAGTATGTTTGCCTTCTCCCTGTGTTAAGTATGTTTTAAAAAGTGGATTTCCATAGTGTGAAGGCTTACCTGCAGTAACCAGATTTTTAAAAATGGCAACCACATACAAGCATGTTTGTGCTATTTCTGTCCTTCATCTTAGTCATGGCCTTCTAGTCAGTTTGACAGAGATGTGATTTACATGGATGCTCTTGCATATTTATCTGCTAGTATTTGTTTCAATTGCAATTACCGTAATTTAGAAGGCTACTGGTTCTAGCAGTGCTAAAATTGAGTCCAGTCAGTCCGTTCAGAGTAGTAGAGAATACTTGTAGGAGAGTTATTTAAAAAAGAAAATCAGATATTTTTGCTAAATGTCTTGTTTTGAAGGTTTGAAGCTTTTGTTGTATTTTGGTTTTAGTGTAAATCTGAAGAGCTTTCAGGACCAGAGAGAACAAGGACATTGAAACTCATTGTGATGAGAGCTGGTTGGTAGTAATTTATTCTGACAGTTTAAATTAGATTTTAAATTACTTTTCCTGACAGTTCATAGTTAAATTATCCATAGCAAATATTACATGATTTTGATAATGCTACTTCTCTCTTTCTTTGCAAAGGATTTCTTTTCTCTGTCCATTGTGACTCTTATTGCTCTTATGAAGGCAGGCTCTCTTAATAGCTCATACACTGATGAGCTGTAAACTACATCAGAATTCAAAGATGCGTGTTCTTGCTATCATTAAAGCTTATTACTTGTGTTCTTACTGGGAGGTGTGTAATAGAAAAAGTAGTTACACATGCTTTAACATATTCCCACATGGAGGATAAAGAATTCTAGTGTAATCTGTTGCTGTTCTCTTCTTGCTCCAGAGAAGTGCCCTTAAGATGTAACTTCATAGACTGTGATACTCTGAGAACTTAGTGCTTAGAAGTTATCCTGAAAGTTGAATTTTGTGGAAGTGTAGCCATTGATTACAGTAGACACAAGACCAAAATCCAATATGGAAATTAACTCAGGAGAGGCATGGTGAATGAAAAAGCTTGCAGTATCTGTAATCTGAGTTTGACTGAGCTCAGTGGGAGGGGGACAGGAGTACATAAGAGATGTGGTTTTGTTTAGATTCCAAGATTATTAAGCAGGCCTAAAATTATAAATCAGTTGAATGAATCTGTCCTGCTTGGTAGCTCCCTGTTTTCTCTTGTGTTTCACTATGACTTTGGTCTGGATATGCTCTGCTTTCAGATCTCTTCCACTGAAAGGTTAATAACAAAGAGATTTTTGGGGACTCATTTGGCTACCACTTTCCTGTTATTTTCTGTCAGAAGTTGCAAATTCTGACATGAGTGTGTGCTTCTGCTCTGTGTGTTCACTTCCTGCAAGCTAAAGACTAAATTGCACACCTGAACTAAATTGCTCGACTTCATGTCTGCACTCTGATAGTGAAATATGGATGTCTTTTCCTCCTAGTCTGAGAGAAGTTGTGTTTCCTGGAAACGCTCTGCTACTTAGGTCCAAATCCTACTGCCAGATTAAAGCTTTTGTTCAAATATGAAAACAAGCACAATGGTAAACACTTAACCTTTATTGCAGATTGGTTCTGCAGTGTCTGTTTGCATGCAATACTGTATATAGAAAACATTAATTTGTGTCTGTTGTAATCTGAAGCCACATGTCAGCTGAGATATTGGTGTGACTTGCATCTGTCCTCCTTGACATCAAGGTAGAAAATGTATTTGTTCCTGGAAGAGCTGAGACTGAATTCTGAGGGCTTGTTCTGCACCTTGTTTCAAAATTTCTTACTTTAAATAGGTTTTTAAGACTAAAAATGGTATTATAATTTGAAAGACCTGCCATGTATAGGTGTATAGTTGTCCAAATACTAACAATTATTTATTCACTTTCTTGGGTTGTATTAGTTCGTGGTGTCATCTCTGTTGCTTTTATTTACACTTGTACAATCCAAGGTCTCCATTTGGGGTTTTGGTTGGGGTTTATTTTTGGTTGGTGACCATTTTGGCTAATGCTTAGAAGGTAGGAGAAGGAGATATATAGATACAGATACATACACACATCAATTTAATTGAGAAGTACCTGATCTAAAAGATTGAAATAAAAGTTAGCTAAATATTTTGCTTTACAATTGTAAATACTGCCCAAATAGCGCTTTTCATGTATCTGTCCTTCGTTTGACCTCCTGAGAAATGTAGGCCAGGGTATTTCAGGGTCCAGCTTCCTCATTCGTATACATTTATTGCACGTTTGTCACATCCTCTGTAAGGGTATTGTGGGGATTTTTAAAAGATTATATGAAAAACATAACTTTCTCTGTTCCCTAAAAAAGGCTGATAGAGAGCAAAAACCTATCTTTAAAGATGGTAGTTCCTTTTGTTTAATTCTTTATTAAAAATAATTATGCCTTGAATTCAAAGAAACATCTGCTGCATTTTGGAAGGACACAGAAAGCCAATCTGTTTGTTTATTCCTTGTATGGGCTGAGCTCTGTGTATATCTTTGTGTGCATGTTTTGCGCATGTTTGTGCAAACTCCTCTGTTTAATCCCAGTATTATGACAAATGTACGTGATATCAGGGTGGAGAATGTGACATGATTTTGTATTTTCTTCCAGGGAGAAAGTTGTGCTGTTATTCAGTGTAGTTTTCTAGATTGTCAGCTTGTTCTGAAATACAGTGAATTTCAGTTGTTCGAATTAGACTAATTTTAAAGCTTGGCAGACCTGTTAATTCCTGCTGCATCTGATTGGAAGCTGCTGGATATATTCTGCTAACTGAGAGCCGACTTAATTTCTATTGAATCTGTAGCTTCTATATACGCCACTGGATAGAAGCACTGGCTATGCCTGAGAGTCAAAAAAACTAAGGAGAGGGAATTTACGCAAATTTGCAAATATACTTACCCCTGATTTAGGTTTTATTCTAATACAGAGCCTCTTTAGTGGAAACTGACAAACACAAATTCTGCTACAGCATATATTTACTTTTTGTAATTAGGTTTTTAAGTCTAGAGAATGATAGTTAATATGCTGAACGTGCTGTTGCAGATTAAGTCTATGCAACTGTCAGTTTAAGTTGGTTGTACTTGGTACAAATGAACTTTGCCCACCTGGTAATTTGAGGTAGGTCAGGAACTCGCACAACAAAAGCTATCTTAAGTAGGAAGTATTTCACAGGAAACTTGGAGAGTAAAACATGAAGACTTAAATAAAAAAAAAAACCAACAAACTCTAAAACAAACTCCCAAACCCAACCAAACAAAAAACCCCAACAAAACCCCAAACCTCTCAAAAAGAACAAATTATATTTTATTTAATAATGGAAGTGTGATGCTGTGGATGTTTGCTGTTCAAGATGAAACATTGCAGCTTGTGATTGGTTCAGGGCAAGAATAAAAATTTCTCTAAGAATTTATACAGTGCTGCAAAAAGCTACTATCCCTATGATGCTTTCCAAGAGAACTGCCTGACATGTATGAAAACAGAATTAATTTATGTTTTGGCAGTTACTTTCAACTTGAATGTAGATCGTGCTTGTTTGAAAAAGTTCACAACTGGTCCTGAGGCTTCTTTTGCTCAGTTACAGCCAGATTGATCAGGTGGGATCAGCCTCTTCTCCTGTCCTAAGTGTGCTGTGTTGGGAGTTGATTCTTTTAAGTGTGCATCGGTTTTTACCCTGCCAACACACAGCTCACAGTGCTGCGGTAAGGATGGCTGTGGTTATGTTCCACTAGATGCAGAACTTTACCCAGCCTCATCTTCAGTCAGAAGCTATTATGTACAAAATTGAAAACTGCAGAATCTGATCTATAAGCAGAAAATGAAGATGTTATGAACTGACACGTTGCTGTATTGGGTGAACGTGTGGGTGAATTTTGGCAGATTTGAGGTAGATTAAAGAATATATCAAATGCTGATAGTTCACAGTGGCTGTGTGTATAGTCTGCAGGAAAGTAGATGGCCCTTCCAAACAACTCTGTGGCCTCCAGCCAGCAGTTCTTCTTATCTGTTATATGATTCGTACAGTTGGTATGCGCTGGGTCACATTTTAGAAAGTCTTCCACACACTTTCCTTTCCCTGCACTACAATGAACCAGTGCACCTTGCCCAACAAGGAAGAATAACAAACCTCTAGGTAAGTGGAAAGGATAACACACCTCTGCTGTAAAGTTTCATTATCTGAGCGTGAGAAGAGGAGAAACAAACTTACTGTGTCTGAGCTTGCATTGGTGGTAAGCAATCTATTGCATTTACTTTCTGAACTTTGTTCCTGATTTAATTATAGTCAGGGTTTGCTTACTTGTAAAATTTTCGTCAATGTGAATTCAAGTGTTGCAGCAACAGTCACGTTGCATATTCATGTTGCTGCATGAACAGATGGGGTTCCTACATAATATCCATATTTGACAATCTGATGGGATTTGCCAAGCCTAAGCTTTCATTTAAATTTTAACCTCTTGAAGAGATAGGTTTGTGATTTAATCAGTCAAGGGAGATCTTGAAGTTATTTGTATTGCATAGCAGATTTCAAGCTAGTGCTTAGGTATGATTTTGGTTTGGGAGACTTTCTGTAGGAATGATTTTAATAGGCTGTTGCTCATTAGAATAAATAATCACCAAATTCAGTTGCTTTCTCTTGATAACTTATTGGTTTGGCTGATGTTATTCATATCCTTCAGTAAGTGAAGATGTATTTTAAATTCGGTCAAAACATCATGCATCATGGACAGAGTTCTGTTGCTGTGGTATTGCCTAGCAGGGAGGATTTTGTGTCGTAGGGCAGATGACCTTCAGTTTCCCCATGGGGCAGCTCCAGGTGCTATATAACCATTAAAACTAGAACTATGAAAATATAAAGCTCACCTTGGTGCTTTTGGTACTATGTACTACTTGTAAATTTAAAAAATTGGATTGCTTAGTATTTGCTTTCTTTATGCAGCGTGGGCAGGATTGCGTTGATAGATGCTCATAAGACTAAATGCTGATCATGGCCTAAAAAATGCACCTTTTTCAGTACTTTTTAATATCGCCACCCCAAAAGGGGAAACGTTTTCTGTCAAATTTCTGCTTCTTTCCATGGTGCTTTTGCTGATATTAATAATTTATACTTAGTATATTTCAGCATATTAAAAACATTTCGACTTGTTCATTCTTACAGTCAAAACTTCTCGGTAGTTTTAATACAGGAGAAGTGTAAGATTTATAAGGTCGTGTGTACTCATGCTGGATGGAAGAGCTTCCAAAACCTAGTGGCATTTCTTTTATGCTTATAGCACTTTATGGTTATTCACAGCTGTTGCATTTTTGGGGGGAAGGAAGAAAAGAAAGGACACTGCTGTAGCACTCTGTGTGTGTGTACACGTAGATGCAGAAAAAGATCCAGCAGAGCTTGGCAGAGCTTATGTGTACCCAGCCAGCTTGTTTGCTGTAGGAAAATGTTTCATGCTGAAAGACTTATTAACTAAAGTAATTTTATTTGTAATGAGGGCAAGAATCACTGTATTTAAATTTTTGTTTATTTGTGATTAACATGATTTATCTAAATTAAGTAATAAATTGCTTTCAATGCCTTGTTAATCAAAATATGTTTACTAAAGAGATTAATTTTCACAGAGAAGAAGTTGCTTATATGTGGTCCATCCTCCTCCTGGGAGATGTGTGTTAATATCACAGATGTTTTGGGGACCAGTTCAATAAGACAACCTTGCATGCTAATAATGGTAAGCTCAATGTGTCTCAGATGGTTTTAGGAGACCTGAGATAAGGGGACAAGGACTCATGAATTGGGTTTATTTCAGTTCTATAATAGACAGATTTTGTAAGACTCAAGTCTTATTTTGGTCACAGAACATTCTTGCAGCCATATAAATCTCATTAAGTTGTTGCATCTCAACAAAGTTCATACTTCTTGAAGTACAAAATACTTGAAAAAACATTTCCTTTGCCTTTTAAATAGGAGAGGTTCCTTCCCCTCCATCGCCTTTAAATAGGAGTGATTCCATTCTGTCCCTAGCTGTCTTCTTGCTTGGTTAGTTTTGAATGTTAGGGATTAGTCATTTAACAATACTCAAAATAGAAACAAAAGTTAGTAATGGGGGATTTTTTTTCAGTTACTTAGTGGTCTGTTCCTGGTTTTCATGTAACAGATTCAGTCCAGCTAAAGCTGATAACCTTCCACTTTCAAATTGCATTTATCCACTGACAGAGTTGCACAGGATAAGAGAATATTTTGAGTATCTGTTACCTGGAGTTGGCCTAAGGTGAAAAATGGGAATAAAATCAAAGTGTATCCAAGGTGAAGTTGAGTCCTTCAACAGAACAAACACTCATTCAGTAATCAAGCTCTATCGTAATTTTAAGGGGAGAAGCTTTTTTCTTTTTGCTTTATTGAAGAGAGAATTTAGTACTATGTTCATTTGCTTCAATGATTTTTCTGATTTACAGCCCAAATTTATTCATGGACAGTGTTTGTTGTCTGTGCTTAGGTTGTCCTTCAGATGAATTTTTGGCTTTCATCAGTGTATTGATCAAGGGTGATCTTGTTTACATTATTTTTTTAAAAAACATCTTCCTTTAGCTTCCTCCTGTCTAATAGATTTGCTGTTATTATGGCCATTCCTCCTTATGTGTGCTCTAAGCTAGTTTGTGTATAAATATGTGTGGATGTTTGGAATGGGGGATTGGAATTGACGAGGAAAAAAAAAGTAAAATCAGGTGAGATCTTATGAGTGGCTTTAGGAATCACCAGTGTCTGCAGGGCAGGATCTTGTCTGCTAACTCCAGTGTTTATCTACAGTTTAATTTGATTCTGAGACTGAAGCTATTGAAGGAACTTCTTCAATAATTTCGCTTCAGCTTTCCCTTCCATTACTGCATTTCCGGTCACACCTTATACTAGTTTCCTACAGGTTTCAAAGCTCATTTGGTAATTTCCATTTTTACAAATCCCCAGATGTCTTATTTTCTTAGTTTCTACATCTTAGGCAATGGATACTTGAAGGAGGCATTGATCCCTGCCTGGAAAATTTCCCCAAACTAATGTTTTGGAGGACTTGCTGTACCCAGCTAGTAACTGATATGCATAGATGTCAGGAGATGCTGTTTTCTTTTCTTTTTGATGGATACAGTTTGTCAAGTTTGCGCATAATTGAGACCTAGCTCAAAACCCAGTTCTTTGCATCACAGGAGTGGTGTTCATAGCAGCTTTCTGCACCCCTGCCGTTGCTCTCACTTCTGTGCAAGGTTGAGTGGAAACTGCTGTGAAAAAAGCTCTGTGAAGTGAAGCTAAATTAGCAACAGTGACTGTTGGGTGTTGACTTTTGTTTCTGCAACCATAGATACTCATCTGTTCAACAAAATGGCTAAAGAAGATGAAGACTGTGCAAATGTACTTAGAGCAGCTTAGGTCATTGTTTGTTTAAAGAAAAGTTGTATTAATTCTCACACTAAATAAACTGAAACACTTTCAAAATGTTACTGATTGTTGTTGACTGATTCAGTCAATATAAAGTGTATACAAATGCCTGTCTACTTCAATGTGAATTTTGAGGGGTTTTTTGAGTGCATTTTGTGGCGTTTTTTTCCTTAGGGGTCCTTTCCCTTAACGTTTCTCACACTTCATAGAAAGGTGGTGTTTCATGAAGCTGTGATAGTGGACAGCAGAAGCTTCTTGAACAGGGAAAACATAATGAACTTCCAGTTCCATGAGTTACACTGTGTGTAGTTCTCTTTGCTTGTTTGTGTTTATAGCATTTTGTGAGGAAATTCAGGCAGGTACCAGTGAATGTTTGTCTGAGGGGTTATGTAAGAGGACGCAGATACTGCTTGTCTCAGTGCCTGATGCTCCATGGCACTGCCCATTAAAGCTTTCTCTGTGAGAGGGACTGGCAGAGACCATAGTGAGTGGCACCTTGCTTCTCTGAGCTTTTTGTTGGAGCTCAGCACTTCATGCTGTTTGCATTTCCATGGAGTACACCTAGGGCTTCTGGAAATAGAGGCTAAGTAGGCAGGTTTAAAATCTCACACTCAGTGGATGTGTGGTTTTGGAACAGAGAAGTTGATTGTAATTATAGCAAGTCTCTACAATCTGATCTTGAAAATGAGGTGATTTTATAAGTTAATGGTGGTTGTGTATTTGACAATAAAAATGTGACAGCTAAACACACTGAATTTTGCTACCAAGTGTGAACATCTGTGAGATCACTACTGGGATTTGCATCTCATGTTTACTTTCCTATTCTGAAAATAGTAATTTTTATTAAAAACTAGATGAAAGATGTTCTCAAACAAGAATATTTATTAGTAGTAAACAAGAAAGCTTCACATAGAGCCACATGCTGTTCTGTATAACATTTTGTAAAATTTGAGTAGTGTTTTTATAAACGGGAGGTATGTATTTAAATGAATGGAGGATTAAGCTTCTGTGTTCTTGTAAATGTTCAGGTTGATTGATTTAACTTTCTCAAGCAGGGGTGTGTCCCTTGATGTTGGGATTGTTACTTCATAAATCTAATAATGCTTAATCAAAACCTGGTGCTAAATGGGTTAAAAATAAAAATAATGAGCAGAACTCCTCTATTCTTACTGAAGTGATCTGGTAACTTGTTGAGATTCTCCCTGCCCCCTCCTTGTCCTGGATCATCTTCATTTGGAAGGGGGAAGAGAAGGAGATCTCTGCAAAGAGAGTAATGTTCCCTTGTAGGACATTTTACAAGCTGCAGGACATAGTTCTACAGAAGGGGTGGGTGAGGGAGATGAGTAGCTTGTTTCCAGTGTTGAAATACAAACAAGAGGTATGAAGCATGTCTCTGGTAATTCAGAATCAGCATTGACATCTTCAGTAAATAATGGATTTCTACAAACATACCAAGTTAATGCTAATATTGTCAGACTTAAGCAGCAAAAGTCAATTGAATCAGATGCTTGTTCTTTAAATCTCTTAAATATTCGGCAATCTATGCAAATTCTATTTTGAAAATAGGATTCTGGGAATGCAGAGCTAAGTACCTAAGGCTACAATTGCATTCCCCTCAAAAATCCTGATAACACATCAAAGCTCAGATATCTCAAGTTGACCCACCTGAAACTGTATTTTATAGCAGAGAGCTACTGGATAATCTTGTCTGTTAATTGGAAAAAGAAATTCTCTTTAATTGTATTGCATTCTGCATTTTCAGCGTAAGGATGACACATATAACACCTGTCTGAACTACTCAAAGTAACTGCAAAATAATGGGTAAAACCCCCAACAGTTCTGTAACTAATTAGAGACTGTCTACTCCTTTGGGAATTTTACTCAGTTTTTATGACATCATGATGTGTCGCTATATCAGATTGTCCAAGTGACTTTTGGGTATTTGCAGACTAAATCTGCTCTGGACTTGCATGCCGGGATGCACAGAGTGCAAGCATTTGCATTTGATGTGTTATGTCTCTGAAGGATTTCCCCACCCTGCTCCATGTTCATAAAATAGTCATTGTTTCTTTGCCAAGAAAAGAGTTTATGAAGGAACGATCAAGGAAACTGTTCACATTGACTTGGTCTGAGAACCTTGGTAGATAATGTTTGAGCTCCTGTGCTTTATTTTGCAATCATGGCAGACTTTGTTGCATGCAGACAAGGAATTCTATTCCTGTGCCATGATTTTCTTCAGGTGCTGTAACCTGATCGTGTTTAGTCTGTTACCTGTGTCCTTAGTAACTTATGCAGAGAGAACAGAAGGATATGCATATTTTTGTATCTTTCTCATGCACACTTATTACACCAGTTTTGCTAAGGTATTCAATAGCTTCTGTTTGGAGAACTATTGTTCTCAAGTCTGATGCTTCTAAAGGTTTATAATATGGATCTCTGAATTTGGCATGTGGGGCCTTGGTGGGGGTTGTTGGTTTTGTTTGGGTGAGTTTGCTGGTTGTGGATTGAAATTGCTACATGTGGTCTCTGCGATGGCACCCTTGTTACCTTAATTACAAGGTAATCTGGTTATTTTTAAATGTGGTCTCCTTCAAATTGTTCCTTTTGCTTGAAATGTGCCTATCTTCCTTTTCTGTGGTATGTGACTTGTCAATGGAAAAAAGTTCTTGTAGTTAAAAATTTAGAAAAATCTTCTTTTAAAACTAATGCTTATTTCAATCGAGTGTGCTTAGGTTTTGGATGTATTTGAATTCTGACATATATTTTGACTGAAATAATTCTATGTACAGTATTTAAGTGCCTTAAATGTAAAGTTAGTACCACTGCAAAGTACATGCTTATACCAGAACTCTTCTTGAAACTACGAATCTGAGCTTAGATTTGCTCCAGTTTGAACTCAAGTCTGCTCTGATACTGCAAACATACCTTTAGCATGTGATTGTGTTTTCTGAAGGTTGCTTTTCTTTCATGGTAGTAACATTTCCCCATTCCTACCAGAAATCTATGCTGCTTTAGTTTTAGTTCAGCTTTCTGGATTTCAGTTTTAACCTATCTATGATCATGTAAAAACAATATCTAGGATGCTAGCCTGGATCTCTTGGTGTACCAAGGGCTCTTCTGTTTACATCATGTTGAGTGTGTGCTATGTGCCAGATAAAGGGGAAGAGATTCCAATGAAAAGGAAACATTGGCATAGGCAATAGTCACCAAGAGAGAAAACTTCAAGGTTATTTTCAAGGATTAAATATCAGAAGGGGAAAAAAAAGCTGGTTAACTTATCTGGAAAGTGCGATGTGCACGTAGCTTGATTTTCTTATTGGTAGTTTTGCATTTTCAAGAAGTGAAAATATCCTGTCATCCCTTTTATCCTGTCATTCTGGCATAAGTACTAAAGAACAGTGCATGAACTAAAAATGTCTGCTGCTAATAGAGTATTCAGTAGTAAACTGTGAAAGGTTTATCTTGAATGAGCTTGCATTAAAATAAAAGCAGAATAAGACTTTATAGTATAGTTAACTTCTAATTGTATTTTTACAGTGATACCTTTTACCTTAGTTTAGGAAGATTTTTCATAATTTCATGAGACTTTCTGTGAAACAGCTGAATAAAATGGACCACCACTACTTCAGCCTGATTTTTCATTAAATAAATTGCTGTTCTTTGGTGGATTGTGGAGTGACAAGCGTTGCAAATGTGCTTGGAGTTTTCCTTAATGACTGAGCTTTCTTGACTAGTATGAAAATGAAAGGCTGCGCGGGAGTGAGCGATGTTGTCAAACCTGTCATCGAGTTCTCTGAGTTGGTTTGAGTACTTGTAATGTTCTTCCTTTTAATTGACGTGGAAGTTTGCAAAGGTTGATAATAAAAGGGGAAAAGCAATTTTTTTTTAAGATGCTGGGAAAATTTAGCATCACAGTTAACTGTTTAAAGGCCTAAATAATCCATTCCAGTTTTAATGCCTGCTTATAGCATTAATTTGAAACATTGCTTGGGGTTTTTTTCTTTGGGTAGTACTAAATAACTTACAGTCCTTTTGAGAGTGTTGAGGTTGAATCAAAAAAATTAAAGAAATCCTCTATTCATTTGCTTGGTGTCAATCTGCTGTCAATACTTGAATGTCATTGGTTTTCTTATTGTCAACAAAAGGGGGGGGGGAACCCCCACCAAACTAATGAGGTCACCTAAAATGGAAACTTCTGGTTTTTTAACAAATGGCAAATGGCAGTCATTGTAGCAGTTTGGTGACAACAGGTTGAACATTACAGTTTATGAATTACTTTTTTTTTTTTAGTTTTCTTTAACTTACGTCTTTCCCTACTGCAGAGAGGGCAGTTAGACAGCTGAAGCATTCATCACCTTCATAAGAGACTGCCTTTAGTGTCCTAATGATAACCTGTAGGAAAACCCTGTAAAGCTTTGGGAGCACAGCAAGGTGGGGATTTGAGAAGGATCCACTCCGCTTTATTTGATCTCTGCGCTGGAAGCCTTGGTGTGATCCCCTGGGTCTGTCAGAGCTGGAGGGCGAGGTAGTTGTTTCCTGATGACAGCTTTTTGCTACATTTGTCACTAGGACCTCAACTCTTTGTTTTGGTTGCACTCGTGCCGTGGGCTGTGTTTGATGTAATGATACGTAATTCCTCCTCTGAACTGCATTTTTCTCATTCATTATCTCAACAGAATTAACTTTAAAGAATAACTTGTGAAACTATTGGGTTTATACAATTGTGCAGTGCCAAGCACAGATGGGGAAGCAATTCTATTAAAATGGCAGATGACTGTCTTGTACCCTGTGCCAAAGAATTACAATGAAAGTCCAAGTATTTCCATTAACTTTTGGTTTCTGATGTTTCTTTTGGGAAATAGCATCTTATATTTTTCAGTCTTGTGTTCTTCTGCAGTGGTTCCCCTTGAACATCAGGATCTAAATCAGGAACCAGAGAGTTGCCCTTGGGGAGACTATAAATAATTCACAGGATAGAGTGTTGGTTTCAGAATTTTTCTTTAGAAAATGAACAAATTATTGAAATTATGTCAGTAATTCTGTTTGTGTTTTAACACTGCATCCTGTGTCAAACCAAGCGTAGGGTTCTGAGGGTGATACCTTCACCAGTTTTGGCTGAATCCAGGGGAAGTTTAAATTGGTCGGTACATGTGACTGAAAGTAGTATGGTGCTGCTGACAGGTCTGTAAAACTTCTGTTGCCGTTCCTTTCTAAAGAATGGAACATGAACAATTGTGTGTTTCAGATTGGGAATGATGTTACACAGCAAGTGACGGCTAGAAACACTCTGTCAATGTTTTTATCATGCCTGTTCACACTGGAGCTGATAGGATAATTGCAGCGTATGTTACAAACATTTTAGTTATGATAGCATTGTTGTCTCTTGTCCAGGCAGAGTTAAGCCAAATAAAGATAACCTTAACTATTCTGATTAGCAGAGCATATTTGCTGATTCCAATCAATGGACTATGGCAAGAGTTTTTAGACAGTCTATTCAAAACTCACTTTTCATTCGCCTTTAGGCCCAGTGCTTGCTGTTTCTTCTCCAGTGAATACTGATTGGTTACATCTAATGGCAACTATGAAAACAAGTTTTACAGGTAGTCTTGTCAGATATCCATTAAATTAATACCTAATCTACCTAACAGATTTAAAATAGTGCCTGAAATTTTGTACTGTGCTTCCATGATTCAGTAGTTACAATGAGAGTTTCACTTGGATCTTGTTTACACTTAAATACAAATATTTATTTATTTGAAAGTCAGGTGACCTTTCCTGGGATGAAAGTTTTTACCAGCATAACGTATTGTTTACCAGAGAGAGTCTTTGAGTAGATCTTTGAGTAGATCTTCGATGTCTAATTTTTCTTGTGTAAATCACGCTGCTCTATAAGATGGAGGAGTAGTATTTTGGGTTTGTTTATTGTTGAGGTTGTGTTGGTAGGTTTGAAATCAGCCTTCTGATTTCTTTAGTAACAGAATTAAAAGTAATTGTCCCAAGTGACACTTTTCTACCAGAATCTGTTTTATGTCCAGCCAGTCATTCTTAGACCATAGATTTACTGTACATGTTCTACTTTTGTGAACTGCATTAGACTTTAGATTTTTTTTTTTTAAAAATATTTGCTACCAGACTATTTGATTACTTGCCTGGAGTTTTCCAATGAGGAATTTTAATTTTGAAGTGAAGAAGCAGAGTTACTATCTTCCCACCTCCAGAATATTAGTAATATAGAAAATTTTCATTTTATATGGAAATCCTCAGTACTAGCTTCGATATTAGGCTTCAAGAAAGGGTATATGCTATCATTTTATCAAAGACTTTGGTGATAATGCTCTTAGTATTGGTGAAATTTTATATTACATACTGTTAAAAATCTAGTTGTAAGGTGGTAAAACTATGTTATTTAAGAACCTTTAGATGCTTTTTTGGCATGGGTTAATATATATCTTGAAGCCTGTGGATAAGCCATGGGACTAAACACACCTCAAGTCTGCTTGTGTTTAAATCCTCTGCTAAATCAATTTCAAATGCATTTCAAACTCAGGATACTGGTCATCTTGGTTTGCGCAGTGATTGCATAGTTCCAATTAAAACAAATGTGTATTAGTAGCAAAGGTAATTAGTGTATGATTATTTGACGGGTAATGCTAATTGGTAGTTTGGTTAATTAAAAATACAACATTACTCATATTTATGTATTTCTATAACACGTGGAACAATTACTAGGATAATTTAGACTTGATAGATGTGATTTGTTTGCTATAAAAATAAAGAGGCAAAGAAAGCTAGCATGCAGTTTATTAACAACAGAACTGAGCATCTCTAAAAAATTACTTTCGTTAAAAAAAAAAAAAAATAAATAAAAATAGTAAAGTCTGACATAGGATACTTGCCGCTTGATCTTGCTACTACATGATCTCCATGAAAATACAGGACTCGTAATGCTTGTTCACCTTTCCCAATGTCTTTTTATGTTCCTGCAAGGGATTAATTATCTCTGTCTGATAAGCTCCTTAGTTGCCCTGCACAGGTCTTTTCCTTCACAACTATTTCCTCAAGATATTTATAGGTAGAGCATTAACAACATATCCCTTCTTACAGGGTTAAAGTGGGTATTTATATAGGCTTCTACAAGCTTGTTTGGCTGCTAAGGAAATTCAGCTATTTGATGTCTTAAATTTTGCAAGATGTTAATATAGAGTCTTATGGAATATTTCTGTGAGCAATAGCCCTGCTAGGTTTTTTTTCACCCCTTTTCCTACATTTCTGTGTTGTAGGTGAGACAAAGGTGGCTTGTGAATGTAAAGAAGTGCAGCAAGAATTATTAGAGGGGGCAAGGGTGGAACCAGAGCATAGGGTTTTTTTTCTTACGATGTTGGAAAGCTGTGAAAGAACATTCTCTTTCACTTCCCTTATGATGCTTTGCGGTGACACTATGGAATCAACCTTAAAAGGATAGAAAATGTCCTTGTGCTACACAGAATTGTTTGCAAGGACACAGTCATCTAGGAGGCGGATGGTAATGTGTAAAGAATGTTTTTTGCTATAGGTGCCTAGTATGTGTTTATCTATACCATCTCTTCACAAGCAACTCCTGGACAAGGTGCCTGTGCTTTTGGTTCAAATGCTGCCTTTCAAACAGGCTGTAAAAAGCACATGTAAAAGATAACAGTCTCTAAGTACTTAACTGAATAGCAGAAACTATCACTGGATTTCATTCAGAAGTATCTCATGTAGCCTAAGGTCATTTTCACATTAAATATTCGGGCTACTATTCCTTCCATACTTAAGTGTGCCTGGAAGTGATCATTGGTGACTACAAAGATGAACAAATCTTCCTCAGAAGTTCTTCAGCTATTATTTCTGTGCATAAAGTGTTCCTAAAGAACCTGCTAAACTATCAATATTAGGTTACCTTAAAGAAGTCTATCC
>VWPV01056832.1:0-11105 GCA_013389885.1 Geococcyx californianus
GACCACCCTTTCAGCAAAGAAACTGGTGTGGCCTGAGTGCCACTGGTTAAGGAGAAGGGGAGCCTGAGGCTTAAGAGATGTGAGTGAAGAACAGCTGAGGAAAAGGAACAGCTGGAGGAAGATGAGATCGTGGCTCTCTAAACACCTTTGGCCAAGGAGTCTTAAGCTGAGATCTGATCTTCAACTGTCTTATATACAACCTTTATGTCCAATTCTGCCCAGGATCCCTCTATCCGTAACAGATAAGGCTAGAGGTGTTTGAGGGGGTTTAGAGATATTTTGGCAAACATTTAGGCACCCAGTTAGGTAAATGAGATGTCCCTCTGCAGACTTTTGAAAATGCCCAGCTCTCCTTGCCAACTACACAGAAGAATCAGATCCCTGCTGTGGAAGGTCCAACTACATTTGAAGATACCTGCTTGAAGGCACCATGCATAGTAACGGATTCTACTCTACCCATGATTCTTGCAAATATTGCTTCCTGGAAATGGTGTCTGTCATACAAGCCAGATCAGTCAGGCTCAGATTTGAAACCTCTAAAGCATCTCTTATCTATAATTGACCCCAGTCAACTATTCACAGAAAAATCAATTGTTCTACTTTCTGGCTACTCAGCAGCTTGAGTATTTCACATTATACAAGGATACATTAGACAATGGAAGTAAAGCTAAGTGGTTCAACCCTAAAATCGATTTACAATTATATATGGGGGAGTTAAAATGATATTTGTTTGATTTCCATGTGAGAAATGAGCGCTTCCCAGAAACTGTCAGTTCTAAACTGTAATAGGCCATGAAAATTGCATAATAGATAACGAGCCCATGTGCAGAGCAACAAAGCATAAACTTAATTTTTTATTAGATCACATGCTGTGTAATAGTACCACAAGTCCAGTTCCCTCAAACGCTAACGCAAAAGTAACTTTACACACATAAACAGTCTCACTGAATTTTCACATGTGTAAGATTATTTATGTGCATCTCTGTTGGCTTCTCTGTAAGGGGTGAAATTATATCTTAGTATTATATTTTATTCTGATAGGTTGTTTAGTTTTACAATTTGCAAAAAGTAAGAGTATATGTTCTAGCAGTTTCTTTTATGTTTAAAAGCTTTGAGCTTGTAGATAGTTTGATGCTTTGAATTTGGTCATTTTGTTTCATAGGTTTTTTTCAGTATACATGCCGAATTCATAATGGTAACATCTTATTAAATTCCTCAAAGAAAGGAAACAAACAAACAATACATAATAATGGTGGCAACACTAACGTAAAATTTTAATAATTTCATGTAACAAACATCAAAAATTATATATAAAACATGTTTCATGATTGCATCTGTATCTGAAATGCTAGAATATCTAGATGGAGTTACTAATTGAAGGTAACTAGCTGAAATATTTTAACTATATATTTAAATAGGATCATTTTCATCTCTTTATCTTCAGTTTATTTTCCTTGCAAATTATCTGTATCAAAATTCCAAATGTCGGTCACTGTCATGATTTCCTGATTTTATCTTCTATAACCCAATAAAAAAACTCAAACAAAACCAAACTTTACCATTACTTGTAAATCATTCTACAAGAATTTTCTTAAATGTAGCATCAGGAAAGAAATTAAAATAACCTAATAAATGTAGGTTATTAAGCTCTCTGCTAGCAGAGTGAAAGAAAAGCTCCCAGGAGTACAAAATGAAGTAGTACATAAGTGTAAGACAGATAAGGTATCACTTTAAAGGGTAGCTGGAAATTGATTTCTGATTAAAACAAAACATTCAAAACCACAAAGGTGCTTTTCAGATCAGGAGCAGAGTAATTTTTAAAAGTGTCATTTTGCCTTCCTCCAAACATGCATTTTTACTCAAAGAAAGGAATGAAAGGGGAAAAAAAGAAATTGATTATTTAAATACACAAACTGATACATGGATGACATAAATATACCACTCTAAGTATATATAGATAATAATTGGACTCACTTCCAAGAGTTTCTTTTCAGCTGCCATCTGTCATGAATTAACAACACTGGTTACAAGGGAATATTTCCCTCATCTTTCTTACCTATTTTTCTCTACGCAACACTCAGACTATAAATCCTTACGGAAAGCGATACCTCAGAAACAAAACGGTGAGCCCTGACTCCAAAGAAACTCTTGGATGAAATTACAGCTTTTCCAAGAATCATTTCTAATGAAGTTACTAAATCTGGGATGGTGCAGGGCGTGACCAAAAGAGTGGAAAATATATTGTCACAATTCAAATGAGGAGGAACACAAGATACCTTAGCAAATTATAGGCCTACTGGTCTTATTTAATCTGTCTGTAAGGCTTTAAAAGAGATTTTTAGTTAGGGAAGGAATAATTTTAAGTTTCTAATCAAAACGGAGTGTGCTACAAAAGACAACACAACTTGGTAAAGAGCTGTAATTCCAGCCTAATGTTGTACTTTAACGTAGCATATAATTCAGTTATTCTAGTAATGTGGCAGAGCTCCTCTTCACCAACGTTCCAATTAAGTATTTCATGAACTGCCACATGGAAACTGATGAGCTCGACCAGCAAAATCAGGCATTATTACAGGACAAAATGGTCTGATAAGTGAAGAGCTTGTTGTAGGAAGTTTCTCATGGAGTTCTTAAACAAATAATGTCCGAGCTCATCCTATTTCATACACCCTCCAGCAGCCTTGGCAAAACCCAGCACTTTGCAACATGTGCCGATGACACAAGGTTGGGAAGCAATGCTAATACAAATGAAAACTGGTAGTATTACGCAACAAGAATTAAAGGGCTATGAAGATCATAATTATAAACAGTCAGAGGAAATGGATATAAACGGGTCATAAATAAATATAGATTTCTGATTAAATATAAATAAATCTGATTAACAAGGTTCTTGTGTGTAGCAATGACTTTGCTAAAGAAGTTGCATGAATTACTCCACAAGGTCCCTTACAGCAGATTTGGACCTGGTTATGAAAGGAATAACTGCTACATGAAGTAGCTGCTAGTGATAGCAGGGAGTGAGACCAATTGACCAATGTGGCTCCTTCCAGTTTCATGTCCCTGAGAGACGGTCACATTCATGCTAGCAGCAAGCACTTGAATGTCCCATTGAGGCTGATGGCTTTCAGCAGCCCTAAGGGCTTCACTGGAGTCTCTCACATACTTGAGGCTGCACACGTGCTTCAGCACTTCTCTATCAGTAATCTCTGCTACGAGAAACCCCAAAGCGTTGTATTAGCGGTACATATAACACCAGTAGGATGTATCCATATCTGGGGTGAAGGACATCAGCTGATCAGCATGACTCACAATAATCACTCACTGAATTTGAGTCTTATGAGGAAAGGGATTACTTCCTTCCTATCTTGAGGAAATAAGAGGTGATAGAAGCACTCGGTGGAAAAATATACTGATTATAAACAGCTACTTGATGCAGCAAGAGAAAGTCTGCTTTCCTCCCTTGTTTCATTCTATGTGCTAGATATTTGCTCTATTGATGCTCAAGGGAATGCAATAAAATTACATTTTCCTCAGCTTCCTGGGCATCAAAATACCTCATTATGGCTTCATTAATCACGTAGATCATAACTCAGAAGCTTAAGCTCATTGGTATGAGCGAGTTCCTCATACAACAGTTCCAACTGCAGCTTGCAGAACAAAGCCAGATTGAGATGTAAACTCTTTGTCACACTGACACATGCAATACACTCCCTTTGAGAAACTCTCCTCCATGAGAAACTACTCCCCTGAGTGAAGAAAGAAAAAGAAGTATTCATGACTTAGCCCAATCTGACCATAAAGTGAGTACAGTAAAGAGGGCAACATGATCCAAAAATGCTAAAAAAATCAGGAGACAGTCTAATCCCAGTTTTCCCATTGTCTTACTATATGTGACCATCAGGTCTCAGTTTTCCCACCCATAAACCAACAGTAATGTGACTTTTTTTTTTTTCATGAAGAACTTAGTAATTCATAGCTGAAAAAATGAAAAGCAAAGAAAAGCAGTAAGATCATGAGCACTGAAAAAGATACCACAGTGACGTAATGGTAAGATTTTCACACTGCTGCATAAGACAATATCACAAAAATCACATCCTAGTACCATAAGAGTAGGTGTTCACGGATTGCTTCTTGAGCACCAGGACATTTGTCACTTCTTTATACTCACCCCTGGCCACGTCACTAAAAATTATTGCAACCACTAGAAATTATCGAATTTCTCAACAAACACTGGAAAGAATTTCATGCGTTCTTAGTTTTATTTTGCTGAAAACAGAATATTTTAATTAATGGGGGAAAGGAGCTGATTTTAGCATACCATGTGTGTGTATCAGTTGCTCTCTAAATACCTCACATCTGTTGCATTCTTGTGTGTGGTATGGCAAGTCCACAACTTGAGGAACTGGGCAGTCTGTTCTCATATCTAAATCCTAAGAGGAAGGTTACCCTAAGCAGTTCTTGTAATTGCCTCCCATTGTACTTGCTGTACTCTGGAATTTAGTATTTTACAGTAATCAGCAAACAAAGGAAGTTAACACATTTGAGTTCCTTATCTGAATTTCTCCCTGTATTTCAAACCTAATCAGACAGTCTTAGAGTCAGATTTTTTCACCTAGCTTTCCTTTCAATAGTTTTATCTCACATATTTAGAGGTCTCTAAAAGCCAGGAATGTCTTCTTAAGTCTCTTTTATATCTGCCACAGTCCTTCCTTCTTCCAACAGGTATTCCTACAATGGACACACTAATTCCTGTACTTGAAACATATATCCAAGGAGACATTTGATCTGCATTTCCGACTGTAATTATTTCATAATAGCAGAAAATTGGATCTCTGAAGGATATAATTTGATATGGCACGGGGAAGGGGAGGGAAAAGAGGATATGAGGATCGATTCAAAGTGATTTACAACACTGTGGGAAGTGCCAGCGTATGGTATTCTTTATTTTCATGGTGCTGTCACACTGAGTAAAATGCACTGGAAGTCAGAGGGAAATAACAGTTGTGTATTTGGCCGACGCATTCACAGACTTCTGGTAGCTTAAATTTGGCAGGTGGTGGTTAGAGTGAAACCTCTTAATAGAGCCAAATGGGCTTTTTCTCTTGCATCTGTCTGAGACAAAGAAAGCTCCCCACACGCCACAGTTCTTTGAAACTGTGATCTACTCTCCAACCCAACTTAAGAAGTAGCCAGCGCTTTCGGTACTTAAGGGTTTTCTGAAATGGGCATTTTCATGTGTACATTATAAACATATGTGAAAGCTTAGGAAAATGGACCAGATGCTGATTTCATTTACACAGGATTAAATCTTGAAAGGCATCAGTGCTTTTACACTTCATTTTCCACAGTGGAACCACAGTAGACTTCTGACTAGTGTCTGATTTTCCTAAAATGAAACAGTACACCAGGATTTTTAGGGTGAATAGCATCGCTCCTGACATGTTTAAAACTTCAGGCTGAATACAAATCCTACCTTTGAAAAAAGTCAAAGCCCAATAGGAGCAAGTGTTTTCAGAGAGCAGGATACTGGCTGTTCTTTACACCTAAACATATGGGTAAAGTATAAAATTGACAGCGGATGTTTATGGAAACACAATTTATGGCAACAATGCAAAAGGAAATAACAGAGACACTCTCTTCCACCTAGGATTTCTGTTATTCTAGTTACATACTGCTTTATTCACATCTTGCCCCGTCTGGTGTTTTGTGTCTGTAAACACTGCTTTAAAGCTTCCGCCTTGTCTACACAGGTGCCTACACTGAAGTCTATCGAACAATTGTATGGACTCCAAAAGGTTTTCAGAGGTTCAAAACAAGCACCACACAGTTCAATGAGAAGACTCCTCCAAGGAGGAGAACAAAGTTATCACCTGAGTCTCTGGAACTCCCTAAACTGAAGTACCATTACAGCTTCTTACACTCTTCCTTCAGCGTCCACTGCTGACCATCTTTGCGGAGAGGACACTAAACTATATGGATACCCAGTAGAACCAGTCTTATTTTATCATAAATGATAGATAAGAGGGTTTCTATTTCTATTAATTTTGCGAAGAAGGGAAATATTCTAAGGTAGGCGGGAATGAGTACCCTATGAACTGCAACGCACACAAAAGGTTCCTTTCCTTCAAAACCAGGGCCATCAGCATGCACTTAAATCTGGGAACTAATCCTCCATGTGCTGAGGGTCGAACCCCACCCCTGTCAAATCTCACCTCTTTTCTTAGAACTTATTCTGTTCACAGAAACTGAGAACAAATCGTTATCCCAGATGGAAACGTGATCATCGTCCTCTGTTTCCATTTGGTTTCTTCTAGACTTTTTGAGTCCTCATGCCCCCACTTCTAGAACTTTAGATAACTCCAGTGCTTTCACATGACTCTTTGGCCTTCACTGATATCTCCTGCAAAGTCTTTTTCTTCTGAGAGGTCTAGAAAGCTTCACCCTCAGACAGTCTACGGGCAGAAAACTAAATTAATTTGACATATAGAATAAGCAGCACAATTGGTCAGGGAGGACCAGTCTTGGTGTTGCTGTTTCAAGGCTGCAGTAAACCTCTCCGATTCTGTGTGTCGCTGAGGCTCTGCCTTGACAGCAAGAACCAAACCCTCCCTTCACTGCTGGCTAAATTCCCATTGGGTCTATTCCTAATTGAGATGACACATGTAGACTGAAAGGAGGTTTCACAGTGTAATGAAGGTAAAATTTGGCTCCTGTATTTCAAGGGTGCTGTTTTACATAAATATGCATATGTATTTGTACATTTGTTCCCCTTTCTGCAGAGACAGGTAGGTCACACTGCAAATATTGCCCAGGGATAATAATGCTGACATATAAACCTACTTGGACTGTTGGTAATCACTGGAGTTATAGATAGGTGCAGCTATTTCATAAGTATTTACCTCACTGATCTAGATATATATATATAATATATATATATGCATTTTTTGCTGTGAAATACAGATAAAGGGTAAGTCAAAAGAGAGCTGCACCTGGTAATACCAAAAAAACCAGTAGCAACTACAAACTAAGGATGCTCAAAGTGATGATAATTTGTGACCCTATGCCAATACACACTGGGGCAGATGAAAACAACTCGTTCCAAAGCTGCTTTTGGGGATCTGGCATGTTTATCTACTTGGCCCACATGTGGCTGTGTCTTCTAGCACTGACAGCTCCTGCAGGCTGGCAGCTTTTCAAAAGTTTGTCAGCCCTTGATAGCATTCCCATTCCTGCAGAGATGGGCGGGTCACGCTGCGGATTACACAGTGATAATAGTGCTGACATATAACCCCGCTTGCACTGTTGGTGAGCACAGGACTTAGAAAAATGTGTAACATTTCTTTGCAGCTATTTCATAAATGTTTACCCAGCTGACCACATTTTGTATTTAGTATTTATTTAGTTTAAGGAGAAAAATAACAAAGAATTTAAGCAAACCTTACAAGAAAATTCTATGTACCGAAGTAATCTTTCCAGCATCATCCCAGAGCTTAGGATTCCTATAGAATTTCTTCTCTACCTATCCAGTCTTTCATGCTATTAAAAATATTGCTTTGTTTTAGACTGTGCTCCTGCTAGTTAAAGCATATTGGCCTTCAGATTTATTTTCCACATTTGCAGTGCCCTGATAAATGTAGGTTGTTGCTCTTTTCTGCTTTTTTTTTATATTTTTTGGTGAACATCTTTATTTTACTCATAGGAAGGAACCACAAATGCTCCAGTTTATAAATAGCTTGCAACACTTGTCAGGCATCTAAGGAGCTTTCAAGAAAAGTTTATGGCACTCCATAACGCTATTCCTGCCGTAGCAGCTAGAGGTTTCTATTTAGGACAAGCTCATAGAAATTATACCCCTGCTGTAGAAAGATGATTATCCTTTGCTAAGCTTTATATATTCATAGAACGCAACCATTTTAGAAAAGTCCTCCAGAATGAAAGACAAATGCAGAAAAATATTATACTATTGTACTTACTGCTATTTTGTAACAATTTTTGCAAGCACTGGAAACTGGACGGACTTTTTTCAAGCTACCAGCTAAGGAAGTTTTCAACCAATTACAGAATAAATTGAATAAAACCTACAATGATTTAAGAAATGGGAACTCCAGAAGAACTATTGATTTATTTCATCAGGAAAAATATACCAGGAAATAAAGGCATAACTTAATATATGTAAGTTAAATTAACCAATTTAGGTAAATAATCAGATTGCAAAAAGAAGTTATTAAATGATGAATATTGATACATTAAAGAAGGGAAAAGGATACAATGCTTTGGGTGTTCCTTTGAATACTATTCCAGACATATCTGAATATGGAGCACGAGACTTTATCATACAATCTTGCTAAGTAATTAAATCCACAAATGAAGAATTTCTGAGTCTGAATTGTTGAGGATCCTCATTAGGCTTTTGGGTGTATTAATAGTTCCTAATACAACAAATACCTGAAACTGAGAGCTTTTTTAAAGCAATCTGAATTTATCCAGCATCAAGCATCTACAGTTCATGTTCAGTTTTGTTTTACAGAAAGAAAATCCAAACCTACATATAAATGTGCATTCTAGTTTAAGGCTCTTACACCTCTCTTGCCTCCTCAACTTTTTTTTTAACTGTCCTCAAAGTCATTAAAAAACATATCATTTATAAGCAGAATATTAACATTCTAATCAAATGCTCCTCATTTTAGTGGCTGCTTATAAGCAGATATACCGTTATTCCAGACAACTCTTACTCCAGAGGAGTACAAAGGACACACTTCAGATCCTTGTAGTCCCAGCATGTGTGGTTTCCTCGCACCAGGAAAGCCTGGAAGCGAGCCGCCTGGCCCAGCGCCAACCCAAACCATGGTCAGTCTAAACACAGCACCCGCAAACGCTACTTTCTGTCACTTCACTGCTACTGGAGAGTATCTTTTAGTATTAAAATCTGGTCAATGACTGACTAATACATAAACACTCACACAACTGCATCTCATCTCTTCCCTCCTAAAACACGTTTCTACCAGCCCGGCACAGAGGAATCAAAAAAGAAACGCTTGTGCGATATCACCTCACGTTACCTGGGCATTTATCCAATGTTATATCCAAGTTTATAAAGCTACTGAATGCCCATAGAAACCTTGGAAAGCAGCACACTAGAATGTTTCACAGAACTTTCCAGTCAGTTTTAGATATGTAAATATATTTTGCCAGAGTGTTTTGTCTGAAAAGTTAAAGACCATCTAATTAGTCAAAAGTGTTTCAATCTGCAGGCAGCAAGTTCTTTAGTCTGGATATAGAAGTGGTTACGAATTTTATTCCCTTCTTTCAGGTTACCACAGACATACAGGCATCTATTACCTATCCAGCTCACCAAATGCTAATACTCCTTCGAATAATAAAATCATAGAATCTTAGAACAGTTTGGGTTGGAAGGGACCTTTAAAGGTCATCTAGTCCAATCCCCCTGCAATAAGAAGGGACATATTAAACTAGATCAGGTTGCTCAGAGCCCCATCCAACCTGAGCTTGGATATTTCCAGGGATGGGGCATCCACCGCCTCTGGCAACTTGTACCAATATTTCACCACCCTCATCACAAAAAAATTCTTGGTTACCTCTAGTCTGAATCTACGCTCTTTTAGTTTAAAACTATTATTCCTTGTCCTATCGCTACGGGCCCTACTAAAATGTAAAGTCAGCCTTTGTTCTACAGTATCTGTATTAAGTAGCACTGTTCGATTGCACGTTAACTCCTCTGGCTCAGTCTGTATTCTGCTCTTATTGGAAAGCGCAGCGTCCCTAACGATCAGTGGTGATTTGGCTAAATGTTACCACCTTGGACACAGAGCTGGATCACGCAGGGGGCTACACACTCCATAAAGCTCTGAACTAATGAAGCCTCACTGAAGGTAATGGGAGGTGACAGCACTCAGCATCACTCAGGAGGTAAGCAGCATCCCACAGAAAGAGAAATCTGCTTTTCAGACAAACAGAAATTCTTCTTACACAAAGTCTATGCCAGAAATCTGTCTGTGGTCTGCAAATCTGCAAGATGACTAATGCTGTTAGCAATGCAATATCCTGAGGAGGTGCTGGGTTTTGAGGAAACTACTGAGAGGGAACATGCAAGTTAAGTGTCTGATAAAGCATCTCAGGGAAGAAATTTCATTAAATGCTTAAAATCTGAGCTTTAAAGAAACTGGTATATAGAGCATTGCACAAGTCAAAGTAAGATATTCAGCCTGCTACGGTATCTCTTCCATAGGACAGCAAGTGTTGCACTCAAAGGTGTGGGGCAAAACAGTGTCCCGTTACACCTGCTAAGCCCCTATACTGCAGCTGTGTTAATTTAGAGCCAGTTACATCTCCAGAGCTGACAGCAGACTACAGTAATTTAAAACCTCTTCCTGGCGCTTAAAAAAAAAAAATATCAAACACAGCTGAGAATTTAGATTTTCTTCAATAAGTAGCATATCTGGGAGAAGCGGGAAAGTGGTTTTCATGTGTGTTCCTGTGCAAGCATCTGTTTTTCACATGTAGTGGTCAACTGTGCTTACAAAAGCTCATCGCATCTGCGAGGAGTACTAGAGGCTAAATTGTCAGTTTATTATCTGGAGTTAACACATTGTCACAGGGCACAGGCAAGGGAGTACGGCACATCCCAGTGGAAGAGTCTCCTGTAACGATTAATTATAGTTATTAATACAAATGTTAATATTAAAATTGCCACTAAAATGGGTACTATATTTTAAACCATCCAAATTGCCACTGCTCTGTAATGTAACCCCAGTGATGCCAAGAAGCAAAAAAAGAGCTATCTTCAGTTATCTTCTTTCAGATGCTTTTATTTGAGGAGGGTAATCATGACCACAGAAAATAAGAAGCAACCAGTCTGAGAAGCATTTTTGCATTTTTTGGCTGATATTTTGATATTACTTTTATGCACTGCAGGGCTCCTGCCGATAGCTGACCTCTCACAGGGCGTGAGTCTCACAGGAGATGCATGCTATCAAAATTCAATGTATTAAAGATAATTTCTATTACTATTGGAGGTGAAATTATCATATCATTGCACAATGAATTTGCCAGCTACTCAGTAAATAGGGAGGGGAAAAAAAAGAAAA
>VWPV01056918.1:0-19801 GCA_013389885.1 Geococcyx californianus
TTTTTTTTTTTTTTAAATTAAGAGGTGAACGAAGGTTTTTGCTCTAAACCGAAGGCATCTCACTCAGCTTTTCTAATCCAACTAAGTAGCGCAGTTCTGCTACCCTTGTAAACAGTTGGGTCAGTAGGAAGCTCTGGAAAAAAATCTTTGCCAAGAATGATATTTACACAATGGTTAAGGCAAAAAAGATGGGATGTGCTCAACTGTACCTAAGTTTATCCAGACATACCACTGGGCATTAGCTTTCTGGCAGCTGAGTAAGCCCAGTCAAAACAGCCAGACCTCTGGAGGTCCTTCCCATAAAGGTTTTGTAATCTAATGATGAACCAGTAGAAAGCAGTGTGAGGGACTACTCTCTGTCAATTGAAGGAATACCAAATCAGCTTCTTATCCACTTCATCTCTATTCTAAAGAAATAATATGATCTTAAACATAGTGTTTGCGTAGCAAATAATGTCAACTGAGAAGCTAAAATGTGAGTTAAATGCTGACTAGTTACAAAATACAAATCACAATAATGGGTGGGGCATTGATATGGCTGTGTTAAAATTATTATCTTTCTGGTATTTTACAGGCACATCCTGGACTGTACCACTTCATGAAACAGTAACCACATATAACAAGATGACTCTGGATACCTGGGATGCTTCAATCTGGAGCAAATGGAAGACAACTATTTTAAATGGGATAAAATCTATTTCAATACTAAGCAGTAGAGGCAAGCAAGTTTTTAAATCACATTTTAATAGCATCATTGCCAAGCCAGTTGCCATTTTTATTTTGCAACTTAACCTAAAAATACATGCGAAAACCAAGTAAATGAGACTGCATTATTTTTAATTGTTATTTGTCAGGCAAGTCATGCTTAGTTTCAATGCCAAAAAGCTTTACTTCTCATAAGAAACTGAGAGAAAAAGACAAATTACCCACTAAACAGCAAGGGACTGTTCTCACACTAGGGAATCAAACACAGTTCAGAAAGGGAAGCAGAAAACAAGGTGAAAGTGGCTGCAACAGCACTGAAAAGACTCTAGTTATGCAACAGAGAAAGGGAATATGGGAGTGAGCACTGCGAGCTGCACCCCCTTTCCCTCATTTCTAGCCCTGGACTCTTCAGTTGTGAAGAGGACACAAACAACAGCTTCCAGTCCTGCCCCTGAGCTGCCAGTGCCCTCATTACTGTCTCCTGTCCTCCAGTTACACACACAATCACATAGTGGCAGAGGCTGGCAGCGATGCCACTTGGTCCAAGTGGGGTCACCTAGAGCTGGGTGGCCAGGATCATGTCCAGACGGCTCCTGAGTACTTCCAGGGATGGAGACTCCACCATGTTCCTGGGCAACCTGTGTCAGCACTCAGTTACCCTCACAGAGACAAAGTGTTTCCTGATGTTCAAAGGGCCATCCATTGCCCCTGGTCCTGCAACTGGACACAACTGGAAAGAGTCTAGCTCCAATCCCTTTGCACCCTCCTTGCAGGTATTTATGAGATGCCTCTGAGCCTTCTCTTCTCCAGGCTGAATATACACAGCTCTCTCAGCTTTTCCACCTAAAAGAGGTGCACCAGCCCTAGACAGACTTCCCCATGGAGCACCCCACAGCTAAAGGATAGCTGTGCCTTTAAACAGCTCAGAAAAAGCTACTGCAGTCATGAAACATGTTTTTCTAACTTGAGTGAATGACAAGTTCTAATCTCAGAAGGAACAACTTGGCCGATCATACCAGTTATAGGCATTTTAAATATAAAAGAACTGAAAATCTTCCTTTCAGAATACCCTCCCCTTTAAAATTTAATTATAAGCGGCTTAACCCTTCTGATCAATCAACTTATTTCAAATGTAAAATTCTGCTCCAAAATTCCAGGCATACAGGGTGATAAAAACTTGTGCTGACACAGAGGATACTCAGTTTAACACAACTATCAATTTACCTTCATGCAAACCAAGTCTCTAAAAACTCAAATTTCAACTAGTTCTTGCCCTAAAAGGGTTCTCAATGTCCCAACTCTTCAGCTAAAGCTTTTCATATGCTTTGTCAGATGAAAAATATCTGGAAAGGTCCTCCAATACTTTGACCAATTGCTTAAAGAAAATCCCAGCAGTTCCCACCAGCAACTACAAAGAAAACTAATTTTCCAAACATCTATATAACTGAAATTAGACTAGAACAAGAGGAACATCTAATTTACAATCATAGAATGGTTTGGGTTCTCAAACAACATTCTCCTTTTTTTTAATTATACTTTTCTATACACATGCTAATTCCATATTACTTGTAAAGCTCTGGCAGCCTACAAACACGTTTTAAATAACTAGGCCCCTATTTTTTAGTGAATACAGATACTTCTATTATACAATTACCGCACAAAAAAAAAGGCTGAAGATGAAGTATTATAAGGATATATACTGAACACTTATGAAACTAATACCATCCTCCTCAAGCAAATTGTATTAATCTCTACAGTACCTGGAGAATACATATATCTTATCTGTGCTTCCTTTTATATGCAAACATTTCAATATGTAGCAGTACCACACTGCTTTTCCAAATACGGAGTTTCAAAAACAGCAGAGCTGTACAAAATTTTGCAAGTCTGGTAGTTTTAATACAGGGCACAAACTACTCTTGTATGATGCATATAAATCAAACAGAAGTGTCTGATGCCTGTACATACAGTTGTGATGTTCACAGCTAAATAAGCACTGCCTTGAACACTGAAAAAGTATTTAGGTACAAGCAATGCAGAACAGATCATTACAATACATGATTTTGAAAGGTCATTACATGGGGCATCATGGAGATGGACTCAGTGTTAAAGAATAGCTGCTTGTAGGGCACACATTTACCTTTACTACCATCATGTGGCAAGCAACCAAATTCTTTATACAATAAACTGGTATGCTGCCAGACATCTCAATATGTAATTGCTAAAAAAGCCAGTGGAAGTGACAGAGGGTCCAACATACTGATACGCAGCCAATGTCCTGAGAACACTTGGTTTAGGGCCAACAATCCCAACAAATGCAGCCAATATTTCAATAAAATTAAATTAAACACAGAAGGATCAGAAACAAATGAGATCATACAGGGATTGGATTACTACAGGGCAGTCAGAGGCCAACATGACGTTTCATATATGTAATTAGTGTAGGATTTTGGAAGTTTTTGAAAGCCTAACAGATCTTTTTTCACCACATGTGGTTCTAAAATAAATAGGAGATATTCACTAGATAAATAACAGAATAATATATGCCTTATGTCAACCATAATTGTTCAAATTTTAATTTCACTGGAATTCTTTTTACCTTCTAGCCTCCATGCAATTATTTCAAACTCATTGTGATACTACTTAACAAATTTTACTTTGTACCTACACACATCCAGTACATACCTCATGCACTAATACAATAAAATGCCTAAGTAACAGGATGTCTTTAAGAAGACAGCATCACAATAACTGGACATCACAGACAAAAAAATTCATACACTCAAGAAAACAACACTTTTTTTGTATAAATTCGAGAGTTCATCAAATTTGTAGAATCTGGTCCTGTGACAATTTGATATCACAAAGTAGGATTGGAACAGCTTCTTGAAATGCAAAACATTACAGCAAGTCTCAAAGGTTTCATGAGATAATTACTAATGCCTCTAAAATTTGCATGAATGGGAGGAAGTGTTTCTAGATTGCCTCTGCTATGAAGGACAAAGCAATTCAGGCATTGCCTTTTAATAAATTGCCTCAAATTTATCAAAGACACTGCATTCAAAGCAGGTGATTTTTAACTGGCATCTTCAAGCCTGGTAAAAATAAGTTCCTTTTTAAGTTCTCTGTTATGAACAAAGCCTACTTTTAGTGAAATGTAACTATTTCTGCCTGACAGACACTGCAGACCAAAGCAACAGTAGCAACTAAGTAACCTGTCAGTCTAAGCACAAAAATCCCACCGCTGGGACCACCTCAAACTGAATTTCATAAGCCAAGAACACAGAGATAAACAGAACAAAGTTACTTTAAGAATGGCAGAAATTGCATCTCAAAAACTAGCAACAAGAAAACTGTTGAACTGCAGATGGATTTCCAAACACTTAGACTGAACAACCAGAAGAAACACACTTAATACAGTAAAGTTATGGCTACATGGAGGAGTAATGCCACAGAAGCGGGTATAGAGGGCAGAACAATCGGTGCAGCAGTACCAGTGCCCTCATTGTGCATTTCACAATTCATAGCAGCTGTAGTCTTTCTCCATGGACTAACTGCCCACTAATGGAGAAGTTCATTCAGAGGGCACCTGCTGGTTCAGTTTCATTTAATAAGAGCTCAGTTTATGTGTCTCTCTCTTCCAGGGCAAGCACTCTGAACTGCTTGTGAAGTGCTTTCTACTGATCTGAACTAACACACTGGTGCAGACATATTCTAAGAAGACAACGGGGTTATGGCACCTCCTTTTCTCTCTATACACTTCAGCTTTTGTGGTAATTGCAGTTTGCAGGTCATGCAGGAAAACAGATTAACTTGGCTCAGAAACTGAGTAGAACAGTCCTGCCCTGCAGGAATTAACCATCACAGACTCCACAATCCCAGCCTCTCTTAAAAGAATTAACACTTAACACACAAAGTGAGGGAGAGTTTTAAAACTTTTAAATCTGGTTCAGTATGTGATAATGTTCCCTGCCTAAAACTGCTATTTAAACTCACTATCACCAACAATTCCCACAGATCACTGCAGAGAGGTCTAAGACACCCTCTCTGCTGCAAAAATAAAAAGGCAGGATTTCTCCAAACAATGAAGAATGCTACCAAACACACTCCTACACAGGCAGAGTCCCAGTTTCAAAAAACTTTCTTCTCACACCTGGCATCAGTTTCACAGATTGCTTCAGCCTTGAGAAAGGAACACAAAAAAGATATTTTTTTTTCCACAAGTGAAAGGATGTGTTATTTACTGCAATCTTACATAAAAGTTGCAGGGTTTGGCTTTCAATCTAGCCCCTAAAACTGATTTGTAACACTTTAAAGAGACCATCTGAAACTGTTCACCCCAAACTAAAGAACTAGTTTAAACTCCAGCAACAGTGGATCAGAGAGACTGCAGAACCTGCAGTCATCTCGGAAAATTAACTTACTAATTTTAATTGACTCTTGTTTAAATGCATTGAAAGAAGTGGTGCCCTTAGCCTTCTACAGTTGAGACGCTTAAGGCTTGCTAAGGCTGTGTGGTGAGTTGGTCAAGTGGACATGGTTTTGCCTCACCTTTGCTACAGTCTCAAAGAGCTGCACAGACACCACCATCAAACACTGGAAGCTAAACAGCTAAAAAACCAAAACCCTAACAAAAACCAAATGAGTCATCCTGGCCACATTTAGTAAACCTGGAAATGCTAACATATCCCCTGCCTTTCTTCTATTATTTTGAAATGTCCCTACTGACAGAAGAGATTTGGCTACCACCAGTATGGAGCCTTCTCAGAGTCCAAGAATTAAATCCCTGTAGTGTCATGTAATAAAAGACAACTGTCAATGTGAATCCAAAACACTTAAAGGCTTTTTCTAAAATTACTTTTCAAGACATAAATTTAATAGAACATTTTAAAATGATGAATAAAGAAAAACTACAAGATTTTAAACATAATTCAAAGTCATCGCAGTGGATTTCCAAGTCTTTCTGAGTTATTTCAGAACATTTGGGGCAACAGTGCTGGAAATAATTTAAACCTTTGCATGGCAATAAATCAAGCAGATCTGATCTCTCTAATGCAAATGCAATGAAGAAAACATTGTAATGCTTAAATAAAAAGTAAGCTCATCTGCAAACAGTTTTCTAGAGATAATGACTTTGTAGCTCATTTCTACAGGTTACATGATTCCACCCTTGTGACTCTTCCCCAGACTGGATAACACATTATGAGACACTGATGAGCCACAACACATTTTCTGAAAAGAGAATATTTAAGTATGAAGCACATACTACTAGAAGTTGAGTTAAAATGTTGCCAAGGGATAATGAGGCTTTGCTGATCTTACGGACTTTTTGCCTTCCAGGACCTTTACATGATCTCAGATCTACATCCAGAACTCAGTCTTCAAGCTGTATAAATAGAGCAGAACTTGCAAAAGGTTCCCAAAGCACACACTGATTTTAATGTACTTGCACTGACCCAAACATTTGAGGAAACATAACTGATACATTTTTATTATCTCAGTTTGGTAAAATCACGTATTTATGCATTTTATAATGCTGTTATGCCACAGTAATAGCACGTCAACCTCAACTTCTTTAGGTGACTGTTACCAAAGACAACCATCTTGGTTTTGAGTAAAATCAATCTTTTTCCTATAAAACTATACTGGAATTACTAAGATTTTGTCCTTAAACTTTATTTTTAACAAAGTATTCCAGTAAGTCACCACTATAGATCTAACACTGTTTCAGGTTGTAAGAAGTTTTCTTTTTTTTTTTTTTTTCTTCAAGCTCAGTGGGTGGTTTGATTGCCACTGAGGTTAATTCCAATTAAAACAGATGATGAATTCATCTTGCTACTACAGTCCGAGCTCATTGCAGACACCACCTGCAGTGTAAAACAGGATAAACACCAAAACAAACCAAGAGACAAATTACCTTGCCTGCCACATGCTGTAGCACCCAGTGTAGAGATGTAAAAAACTCTATTCACAAGTACTTTTCCATTGCTAGAAAGCACAACCTCTGAGTATTACTGCTATGAGTACCTGGCTGACTCGCTGTATAAAGAGGCATATGCAGTAACCACTCCAATGCAGGGTAACATTGCAAGTTATTCCAAAGCATAAATTTATACTATTAAGAGTGAATAAAAATAAGGACAAAACAGGCTGCTGTACAACCTTCACACTCCAGTTAGTTCAAGCATTTTTACAGCCAACTACAGACATTAGCGTATCAGATGTCCATCTTCACTTTCAATTTCAGAACCCAAGATTCACTCATTCATTTATATTTAAAATCTTGCTATGTGTCCACTATAAAAATCAAATACTTTGCGAGAATTCAGTGTTCTTCCAGATTTTTCATCCACTCTTAGCAAAAATTAACTCTTCCCTCTCACACACAATAAAACCGCTGTACCTCTTTCACAGTCCCTCCTGCACACTGGCCTCCACTACTTCCTTCATCCAATCATAGCAGACCTTCTGTACCACCTTTAGCAGCCTCTAACCTCCTTTCTCTCTTGCATTAAGGGCACTTTCTTTTAGTACACAGATCTAGCTCCATGCGCTTCAAAGCATCCTCTGTTACAGTCACAGCAAACTGGGATGAGATGTTTGAGTGGATACAAATTAAACACATATTTCACCACTGCAAAAGAAGTACCAAAGAACAGCATATGCTGCACCACTTAATATGGAGCTATTCTGCCCTTCTCTATCAGGTGATAGTTCTTGAGTCAGAGAAGTCTCCCTACTTCAGTAACAGATTAGAGGAGGAAAGTGCACTGAGACAAGCCATAATTTGTATATGAATTTCTTCACTACCCAGGAAATCAAGCAGTGCCATCTTCTCATTTTTCTTAACGCACATTTCTCAAAAGCTCTGCAAACACTTCAGTGTATTAAGAGTACAAAACTCTGCTTTCCAGATATTCTCTAATTATGCAGTTAATATTATAAAAAGACATAAAGAACTGAAAATACTCAACACACATGCACACATACACTTAACTGACCTTAGAGGGACAGAAAGGTATCCCTAAATATGAAGAGCCTCTGAATCCACAGTGATTCAAGTTTGATCCTGGAAAAGATAAAAGAAATAAAGACTGAACTAACTTACTTGCTGAAACACTGCTCATAAACCATAAATTGTCCAATCAAGAGTAAGACCTGTTAGTTCAACACTATCACAGCATGAGTTTGCATGTGTCTTCCAGTACATTTCCAACCTCAGTTTATCACTCTGATTAATGAAAGGCAAACCAAAGAAAACCACAAGCAAACTTGGTCCTGCTGTAATGAAAAAGCAACAGATTTTTTTTATTATTTGGTGGAAATATAGCAGTGTTCATATCAGCACAGGATTGTCTTCCATGCTCACAATTTGTTTTTTTTTTTTTTTAAAAAAGATGCTCTCCCCCCAGAATTCCCAGAGTTAACAGATTTTTTTTTTCCTCTCTGGATTCCTGCTTGGCAATACCATCTGTTCCCAAGCATAATTGTTTTAAGATACTTTGCAACACGTACAAGCACAAACAAACTGTTCACAGCTTTAAGCTAGCACCAAGCCAACTCAATACTGTCAGAGTGGAATAGTGAAAACAATGTACAAGGCAAATTTTTAATTGGAGACATCCTTCTCTCACTCAAAACACAGGTACAAGCGCATTGTAGCTATCAAACATTTCTGCGTGTGATTCAGTATAATTTATTGTAAATGTGCCATAGTACCTGAACATGCAGTACACAAAGTGCACTTCACAGTCTAGAGCTAAGTATAGGTTTGCAGTGCTCAAATCTGCTTCTGGATGGCAAAAAATCAATCACTTCTCAGCCTCTGAGAGGAAAAGCCTAGTGAGTGCCATAATTCAACAGCACTTCAGTGTTACCAAATTCTCTCCCTTTGTTGTTATTTTTTCCAGCTCTTCAGCTTTTCATCTAAAAAAAACACACAGGGATTAAGGAAAACTGCACCAGACTAACCAAACAGGAATAGTTCTAAGGCTGAAAGTCCTAAAAATGGTCTCTATGCAATGTAGTCTACCAGGTGTGGTTTCATTAAATTTTAAATCCACTCTGCACATACACCACATTTAATTTAAAACCTTTTATTAGTGTAAGTACTTCAACATGGTTAAAGTACCTTGGATCTAATATACAGGGAGTGAACTATTATTACTATTATTTAAAACAGAAAAAAACCTCTCACCTACAGTTCTCCACTTCCTCCATTTTTCTATCAGAACTACTTCTTATGATCCCACAGGTGTAAGGAAGGTCATTTCAACCTGCACTAAAAACTCATATGCTATAGGCTTACCCAAAAAGAGAAAACAGAAAGAGTATCTGTATTTGTAGACCAAAAATATGCCTACTTGTTGTATTTTGTTATAATCTAAATGTTCTCATCATAGAATGTTTGTTAGAACCTGGAGTCAAACACCTGCATTTCATGTTGCAACATGTTCTGAAAAGCACAATAAGTATCCATCTTAAGGACTAAAGTCCTGAAGGACATGGCCCAAAAAGCATCATAATTTAAAATATGACAAAATGTGAATGAATAAGTGAGAGAACTAGGATTCCTCCTTCTTAAAGACCAGACTTCATAGGTGACATTGTGGAAAATTCACCAATCCCCTGGCCCATTTTCAGTAAAAATGAATCTGTGTCTTAAGTGGTTAAGTAAACTACAAAATTCACTTTGAAACAATTCTTGAATTAAAAAATAGAATGCTTAGCTGATAAAGGAAGTGTTAGAACAAGAACTGAAACCAGTTCATTTCTAATCAGATGACTCTGGCACACTGACATCATGTCTCAGATTTTTTTTTGCCTGTATGTGAACATACAAATTTAAAACCAAATGGGAGCCAAAGCAGAGTTAGGGAAAAAACACGGTCTTCCAGCTTATGCTCATCACCTTCTATCAAATTGGTTTTACTCTTTTATTGCAAGGTACTTGTATTTCTTATGTGAGAGCTTAGTAGTGCTAATCAAACTCTTGCCTACTATTCTGAACCACAAACAGCCTGTCAGAATCAGAAACAAAATTAGAAATTAAACATACTCTAATAAAAAAGATATGATCGTAGTTTATGTCCCTTGTAAAAAAACTGCTGGAATAATCAGTTCAGCTCAAGTACAGGCCACTGAAGCATCAGGCATCATTGCAGATATGGAATAGTACCACCTAGTGCTCACTTTCAGAGTTCAGCATATTTAATCACTTTCTGAAAGAGCTTAAGACAGAGCAAAAACTAAGAAATGTTTCATCAATTGCTGCATGACTGCTGCAAGTTGAAAAAAACACACTTGGAAAAACTTTACACCTTTGACAACAGAACTGAAGAAAATTGACCCTCTTCCCTAGACAAAAGACTCCAGAGTTAAAATAAGAGCTGACAGTTTCTGTGGAGAAAACCACATTACTTGTGTGTGTGTGTGTGTCAGAAAGCCTTCAAGACGTGTAACAGAGCTCCCAGTAATGACAACAGGCAGCTTATCCTGAGAGCTCTTCTGTCAAAGACAGGACATTTTTGCTATTTACCTTCTATGACTCATCTTTCATGGGAAAATTGACAATTTTTACCACTGCTTCTTACCATTCCGGATTCCTGTGCTTTCTTCTGGTTTCAAGGGTTTTCTCATTTTGCTAAGTATAGAAGCAAGCATACACACATAATGAAAATCTCAATAAGAAAAACCCTACATAGGCTGATGGTCAGTACATCCAGGCAAAAGTAAGCATAAGTAATTCTTACTGGACTAGGGCTAAAAAATTACTCTTATAAATCAAAGCACTAGAATATTTCATAAAATGCGAAGTTGCATTCTCTAAAATGGAAGGTCGTTATACATCCAGATAAATACTTCAAAAGTAGCCATTAAAGGAGGTTATGTTTGAGGAAAATTCAGATTTCCACTGAAGAAACTTATGACCAGAAAGCTCAAACATAACAATGATCTCAAAACCAGTCAATGATGTTTTAAATGTTTTTATTACTGATACATGATTAAAGAAAAAAGAAACATTATTCTAAGTCTAAATTTAGACTCTTGACAGATGGGAATTTTAGGTTCCTGAGATAGTGTAATGATTTTCAGCCTGCTACACAAGGGTTCTGGGGGTTCAGACCCACAAATGAAATAAGTCTCAGCTCTCATTTTGGTGCCATTTCTTAGTACAGCAAAGCCAGCTGTCAAAATGTACAATCTTCTTCCCTCTCCCTCACTGGGCTGGCACTAGCATTCCCAGCCAACACAGCTCAGGAGTGCAACACAAAGCTAACCTTCTGTTAAACAAATAAACATCTGCTTTTTGCCACTTCAACAAGCTAAACCAGCCATCAGGAAGGGTCACACAAGTGCCAGTGTTGCTATGGGGGAGGATGGCAGATAAATATTGCCAAGGAATGTTCCTCCACTGTAATTAGATTGTTCAAGTACAGAGCTCTGGATTCACTCCTTCAAAAGTGCTGAATAGTTTTTAAAGGTGACCTGCAAGAAACTGGGATACATATTTCTCACATTGTTAAAATAAATTTGAAAATCTGCCTAGAGCTGCTTTATGAGCAGAAAAAAAGTGAAGCTATGACATGACAAGAATCTTAAAAACAAGCAGCTGACATGGGGTCTTTCGTCAACTCTTCTGCAATTTCACTAACACTTTAAAAGAGGTCTTTCTGCAGTGAACACACAAACAGAACAAAAACATGTATTAGCCATGTACCTACACAGAAGTGAAGGAAAAGTAACAATGGCCAAAATCTATGGAATATAAAGCCAAACTATTATGCAAGAGTTACAGAAGACAGGGGTCCTTCTAATTAGCAGAAGAGAGCACTAAGACCAAGCATTCAGCTAAGGATGGCAGGTTTCTGTGTGAGGGTCAGCTCAGGTTCATGACATGCCTTTCCCTCCTAATTAGAATTGGCATTGAGTCAATCTCTAAAACACCTGAGCTGAAATTATCGTACCTGAAGGACATTATTTATTCGAATCACAACTATAATAAACCCACAGAAGAACACAGTCTATCCTGACAGACAGTAATCTTTAGCTTCTTCTAGTGCATTTCAACTAGGCTCCGTGAGTACGTATTTGGTTTCTTACTCAGCGAGATGAAGATTTCACCATTTTGCATTCATGAGCTGTAGTCTCACATAAAAATTCCAAAGCCTACAAACATTTGAACTGAAGCTTTCATTAGCCATCAGACATAACACATACCAGTAAACAGAAACTTGTTACCTGAAACTATCAGAGTATATTGTGAGACTGTATCCAAGAAGTATTCTAAAACACCAAATCCTGAATGTACTACCAGGTTCTGTAACACTCCGCTCTTGTGGGTTGAACCCAATCAGCAGCCAAGCACCCACAGCCACCCACTCACTTCCCTCTCCCTTGAGAGGGTGAGAAACAGAGAGAAGGGGAGAAAACTCATAGGCTGAGACAGACAATTTGACAGGCAGAACAAAAGCTGTGGGCACAGGCAAAGCAAAGAATATTTTTCTGCTAAGAATTACCAGAATTCTCTTTTTGTTCATTTTAGGAATTCAACCAGTAATACAACAAAAACCAAAGAACCAAAATATTATAACACTATATTCCAACTTAAAATATAAGTTTTAAGTAGGATTTCATTCCCAGAGCCACAAGTAATGAAGACTTACATCAAGTACAATACTTGATAAGTACAATACAATAAGGCAAGATTACTGGAATTCATCATTCCAGAAACAACTTAATTAAACAGCATTGTAATATAAATGTTTGAAAAACAACTTTCCCTGGAAAGAGCTGCTTATCAGCATGCATGTCAAATAAGCTACAATAGAGTATTTCTTTAAAAGCAGAGTAGAGATTTGGGGTTTACCTGGGAAGATTCTGATGCATCAAGCTAGTGCAACTGTTCTCTTTAACTAGAGACGGACAAACATTTTGAAACCAAAAAGCTTCACTGCTGCAGCCCACCAGAATTTAGCTACTTCCCCTAACCGGCCAAAAGAGGGAGGCAGAGCTCTGCTGCTGGGAGGCTGCCAATTGAAAACCGCACACACCCAGCAATAAAAAACTTAAAGTCAACACGTTTTATAGCAAGTAGAAGTTACAGGAGGGTATACATTCAGCCAGTACCTAAATTGCTGCTGTTGGTATCGTTTACATTTTGCATCAACTGTTGTCCATTAGATGAAGTAAAAATGGAATTAAAAAAAATGGCTGAAGTTAAGTGGGGGTTAAGTGACTATATAGGGTAGTGCTATTACTGAGAACAAGAGAGCTTAAAACAGAGTTCTTACAATGTGATATAAAAATACAGGATTAAAGGGAAGTAAGTTCTTTTGGCACAAAGGACAGATTCATCACTTAAAAAAAAGCACAGAGTACACTGCCAAAAGCACACTCCGCAAAACTACTGTCCTGCAATCTTATGATGGGATGACAGCTAGCAGAAGAAGTACATCTCAGTTGTGCCCTAGTCCATTAGCCTCCGTATGTACGTGCTGAGATTTATAATGGTTTCCCTAGGAGGCTCTTGACAATGGGACTATTCCAAACATTGGCTAGGTAGAAAAAATTTAATGAGAATTACTGAATACTATCAAAGACAAACATAAAAAATGCCAATTCTAATCTCTCTTCTTTCAGAGGTCACTGTTCTCTCAGAATATACTCCTGAGGACTGAGATAAAGATCAGAAAGGAAAGAACTCCTAAAAATGAAGCACGAAACCCCAGAATTTTTTTAACACTGAGGGACAGGAACCTTCTCATGATTAAAAATGCTGTGGGAATAATATGTGATCCAAATTCCTAATTTTCTACAATTACTCCTGGAATACACAGAAGAAAAAAATTAAATGTAATTGGCTACTAGAGCTAATTCCTGGGGTGAATCTGATGGCTTGTAAATCACCAGAATAAGAAAGATATCTTTTTATTACTGTAAAAATGAAGCATTAGCATTCCTGACCTTCATATACTTACTTCATAAAACTCTTTTTAGGGAAGAGATGTAATTTGTATTATACAATTAGACTAGATATTATAAAAGAAAACACCATTTTCTTTCTGCAACTAACCAAAATACAAAGTACACATTCATGATTTTACAGCTAAACACCTGGATTTATATCTTCTCTAGAGACCAGCCTGGAGTTATCCCCACATCAGCACTTAACATGCCAGCAGCTCCTGTCATAAAACAGCACTCCCTCCCCCATGCCTACTTCCCTTCCATCCCCTGTACTTCTATTAGCTACTCACCTGCGTTGCCACATTAAAAACTACCAATACCACCCAGCCCACAGAAACAGGACCTCCTTTTCCTCACTGGGAAAGGAATATTTCCCGTGTGCTTCCTCCCCGGTTTGAATATGCTATGCATCTTCCAATCTGAGGACAGCTCAGATGCAGCAACAGCACTAGTCCTTCTAAAAACCTAAGGTAAATATAACTTTTACAGATCTAAGGAACAGATTTTTCATTTTAAAGTAGGAACTGTGGTTGTCCCTTTTGCTTCTTGAACTTCCATTTTCCAAGAGCTGTTCCAAATAACCACACCTGTGATCAGAGCTCCTTGCACGCCCTACAATTAATGGAAGTCAATATATTAACTATTACACATGTAATATTTATATAACATATGCATTTCTTTTAGAACCACGTGCAACATTCCTGAGATGCTTAAAGGTGCAACTTCTTTACTATTGCATACTGATTTCAATTCCAATTAATTTCATGGCTTCATCTTCTATATATAAAAAATCTAAACTAATCACTTCTTCTAGCTTTATTAGTTTGGAGTGATCTATTTCTAGGATTTGCTTGACATCACTATCTGCAATTATAAGAATAGCACTTCAGGAAGGTCAAGCTTGTATTTTATAAAAACCAAGAGCCACTATTCCGCAGGTGAAAATAAAATTAAAGATGTTAATACCAATAAAAAAAAAAACTAAAAACTCACTCACTGTCTTCTGTGGGAAGGACCTGCAGGGAATAAATCCATTCTATTATATCATCTTTGTTCACCACATCTAAGGAATCCAACATATCCAGACCAGAGAGCGCGAAAAATGCAATTGTCAACCTAAAAGAAAAAGATAAGACTTACACTTCCCACCATAAATATCATGGGGAAATTAACAAATGGTTGCAGAAACATAAATATCTATAAATTCTTAGCCTTTGACAGTGGTGCAACACATAGAGCCTAGTTCAGAAAGAATGAAATTTATCTACTGCCAAATTTATGTTATTTGTACGGTAAACATATCTGTCTGAACAAAGCTTTTCCTGTAACCACCCCTCCTTTTATACCAGTAACCATATGCCAATTCAGACATTAACTTAAGGGCCTGTTTACCTGAAAAACAGACTACAAAGTAAACTAGATTAACACACGGACTACTAGTTCTCTGTGACAAATTCCCATGTGAACAATCCCCTAAATATGCATAAAGTGCATCCGAACCCTGAACTGCAGTAAGCTGCCTCTCACTGTGTCCCAAACCCAATCTGAGATGCTTGGAAATTGGGTGTGAAACCAAAAGGCTTCCTTTATAACCTATATAAACAGACATGCAGGATGAATTACCATCTAGAGGTAGTTATTTCTTTTCCTTTGGTATTAAAGCAGCCTAGATGACTAACTTATTTAAACATTTAAATTTGAGCACATCACATCCAGGTATCAAATAGTGGAGTGCAGTAGGAAGCATGCTTAATGTCTGTCTTGCCCACAGCTCATTTCCTTATGTGTGCTACTATACCTGTTAAACAACCCTTTTTTGAGGGTTTTGTTTTTACCTCAAACCACTGCAGTAACCTAGCTTATAGCACGGCCCCTCAAACAGCTGCATTAGTTGCTCTGAAAGAGCATCAAAACAAAAGCACTGGGTTAGGAACTTGAGATTGTATGCTATGAGAGAAAATGTTATGTAATAGTACCTCAAAGTTCTGATCCAGATTAAAATTAGTTGGATATGTAATTTTCCACCCACAATTCACAGATCATAGAATGGGTCGGAAGGGGAAAAGACCATCGGGTTCCAATCCCTCCTGCCATGGGCAGGGACACCTCCCACCAGAACAGGCTGCTCAAGGCTCCAGCCAGCCTGGCCTTGAACACTTACAGAGAGGGGGCATCCACAGCTTCCCTGGACAACCTGTGCCAGTGCCTCACCATCCTTATGGTGAAGAACTTTCTCCTAACATCTAATTGCATTTGCCTATCCTTCTTCTAGAAATTCTTGCTCTCCATTCACGAGATACAATGATGGATTGCAAAACAGCTGCTGCACAGGCAGAAACCCATTTAACATGCTAAGGAAAACCAAAAGTTAATGCTGACTTCCATAACTACACGAAGTTACAATCTGAAGTTAACCTCAAAAGCTGGTGAGCCACCCTGGCCACTGGGTGTAAGAGCCTCTGAAATTGAGGAGACAGACATGGACAGAAGTGTCTACAGTCATTTAATTTCTGCATGTGGTTCTGCATCAAAACCACCATCAGCAAGACCAAAGGAAAAATGGTGATCTGAGTCAGCCCAAAACATACCTCCAAAAGAATTAATCTAATTATAAGTCACCCAAATGATGTTGCAGCAGACACTGATCTTAATAAAATGGCACAACCTAAAAGGTGACATTCCTGCCACTGGGCTGACCTGCTGCTATCGTCATTATGTGGCCATGCACAAGCAGAATTAAGTCATCAACTTCTGCTTCAAAACTGTTATTATCTAGGACTGTATAGTACAAGTGGCCACAATTCAGTTGAATAATGGTTACTTGTTAAACTGAGGTTGCTTAATTTTATACTTTTACTTTGATCCTCAGCTTTTGCACTGCTTTTCAAACCATTCTTACCAACAAAAGGTTTTATTCTATAATCTGCTTGAATACTGAACAGTAACATTCTCTCTTCCAAAATTTCAACTCTAAGGTCCTTGCAAAAAAAACCTAAATCAAAACAAAACTCAAAACAAAACAGCATACAGCTCCATTACTGCAAGTATTCATGGCAGTAAGAAACTGTAAGCTTACTCTGAATAATTGGATTCTGAAGTAAGTCTCTTCAGTATTAGCATTACAAGCAAAGTTTTTTGAGTATAGAAAGTAAAAGAAGTGTGTTGCCACAAAAACATTTAAGTGGAATAAGAGTATTTTTTAAGACATCTTCTAAGCCATCTGATAACTGAAAAATTGTCTTTCAAAGTATAAAACTGACACTTCAAGGGCTATATCAACTTTTGCCATTGATTACATTGATCAAAATCTGACTCTGGACAACAACCCACAATAGCCCACTACTCTTATAAAAACCAGGCATTTACTGTTCAGATACAGCAAATTATTTTTGTGAAATCTTGCTTATATTTTGTGATTTTCACAAGTATTAACCTTGACAATCTTTTCCTGATACTACCAAAAGACGTTTTCACACTATGCTACACAGTTAAACTACTTCCAACAAAGTACAAGCAACGTATCAACTTCAGCAGTAAAAACTACTGCAGACTTAGTCCAAACCCAAAAGGCTGGACGTAAGAGACAGACAATAAATCTCAGCTATGCTTAAGAATACATACATCAGAAAAATTAATGTAAAAAGTGTTTTTATATATAGTTAGGTTTCAGTTCAGTTATTCAGAGCTGATTCTCTGTTGATAGTACCAGCATGACTGAAGAACAGGCTGTTCAGTGTGATGGAATTCATGTATTACAGGCAAGAACACGCTGGACATAGACAATTCCTGATACAGCCATCTGCATCCTTACTCCATATGCTATCCTACCTCACAGAAAATCTACAGATACATGTTCTAAGACCAACAAAGAAAACTCTTAGCAGCACCTCAGTCACCATACAGCATTAAGTGTAAAAGCTTTACATGCAGCCATTTTCACAGAGGGCAGCCCTTTGTAAGACAACCCCCAAATTTCACATCACTTTTACTGTATCTTTTCTTCCTGCCTTCTACCATTTCAGTTACTTCACGTGTTTTAATTTAGAAAGTCAAGCATCAAAGACTGACAGCTGAAATTTGTTAGTTGACATATCAAAAGCTTACAAAATAGGTATCATTTGTCTTAAGTTACCCTCCAAGGCAAGCAAGTAAATACATTGCAGATGAGATTTAGAGCTCTGTCTTTCAGGGATGGACAAAGAGTACAGTTTTCTCAACAGCATTCAGAATGCATTTCAGGTGACTGATTTGAGAAACTGAATAAGCATACAACAAAGAGCGCCATGAAGTACTACAATCTTAAGACTTAAAGAGAGCGGGAAGTTTGCAATCCTCCTTTAAAACCTCACAGTACTGACTGATGATGTATGAAACTTTATCAAACAGATCACTTAAAAACTAGTTGTTGATACTGCATGCAGTAACTACAGCCAAAAGTAATTATTAAGGCTCTGAGCCAGTAAATTCAGTAAAGAACGTGAAGTCACACTTCTTTACTGTTGTACCTACTCCTGTAGTGTTTGACAAACTACAGCTGAAGTTAGAAAGCCCTAGCACTGCATGGAAACTTGCATCTTGGTGTCAACAAATGCAATTGTGTCCACTGCAGTGCAGTGAACCAAAACCAAACCATTGATAAATTACTTTTTTTTAATTTTGCAAGTGTCAATTTAATTGCGTTTCCTCATCCAGTTCACCATGGAACCGCACAAATGCAGGAACAAGGGAGGTAAGAATAAACAGTTAAAAGAATTCCTTTATGCAGCAGCACCAGCTCAAGGGCTTGCTGAACTCAGTGACCTTGAACTTGTCAAAAAGGCAAACTTGGTACCCTCGAGTCAAATTGGGGAAGATGCATTTATAAATCAATCTCCCACTGAGAACTTGTTAACAGATGGGTATGCACATCTGCAGAATACTGACCTAAAAATTGGTATAAGAGAACCGAAAAACCCTCTGGCTTAGTAAATTCTCCACTACTTCAAAAAATGCATGAATTTACATGACTGTGATTTTTAGTCTAATTGAAAGCTTAGACAGTGTTTATTAGCCAAAAATTGAGGCATCCTGAAATAGTTTCAAACCAACAGTTCTAATTTTCACAGTGTATTTCTAGTGTTGCACAGCCACTATGTACAGTATACTGAGCTCTGAATAATTCCTGTATTGTGGCTATAATGACCACACATTAAACTCAAGCTCAAGCAGCTTATTAATTTCTCAAGAGTTCTCAAAACAACTAGCATTATCATTAGCATTACTCAGCAAGACTGAGGAAGATCCCATGTAAGCTAGATGCTGTCTCAGCTCAGTGGCAAACTGTGACAGCTTGACAGTGTAAATCACATAACAGAAATGTCAAGGCTGTCAAAGGCCTCTGGAGATGACTGGTCCTACCTTCTGCAGAAAGCAGGGCCCTAGTTGAGAGGAATTAGGACTCTGACAAGGCAAATATTCAAGGGAGACTTCAGCACTTCACTGAGTAACCTCTTTGTGGTTAAGTGCTCTAATGGTGAAGAACATTTTTCACTGAAGCAACTAATTCCCTGAGCCTCCTGCCCCGAAATTCTGCTCCCTAGAGAAAGGTGCACCTCCATCTGGTTGCAAGCAGATCCTCCACGGTTTTAGCCTTTCTCCATGTGTCAGAGTGGCAAAAGTTAGTCCTTTGCCTTATTCTAATACATCAGCATGTTATTTTAACTGTAATGCCTACAAAGAGTGAAGAGCATAGCATGCCTAGGATTTCTCTTGTCATCATTTAAAATACTGTAAAAGTAAGAATAAGCTGATGTTTCACTGTAAAGAATAAGCTATGTCTCTGAAATAAAAACTTCCTAGCTTTCCTTTTGAATATAAAGTTGTTGTTTTTACACACAGTTCAGTACTATCCATACCAGCCCTTACATGTTTCTGCCAAGAGTTTGTGCTCTACACTGAAATGAAGCAAGAAGACTTGAAACCACTAAGCATTCCTCACAGCATGACTCACAGGAGATTACAAAGCAAAAACTATCTGATGATTTTATTGGTTGAATGAAATATCGCGAACCTTTTATGTGTCACCAAGTTTCTACCAACTGGGGCTGGACAATCAAATTATGGATCCTCTTGTGGCTCAGATGTAACC
>VWPV01056944.1:0-13159 GCA_013389885.1 Geococcyx californianus
GGGGGTTTTTTTGTTACTCCTGTACTTTGTGTTGCGCCTTTTTTTTTTTATCTCTAGAGTAAATGTAAATACTGTGGATAAAGTTTCTAAAAATAATCCTATTTCCATAATACTGAAAGCCAAATAAATTGATAAATTTAGAGTGAAGATGTAATTTACTGAAAGGACAAAAATTTACTGGGTATTACTGGCCCTCTGATGTATTCGTACACAATTTACTTGTGTTTATTCTTCTTCATGTATATTTTTGGAGTACATGAAATGCTTTCTTAAAGCATTGTGTTGTTTGAGGAAATACTTGGATGTAGTGAACTTGAGAAACTTGGAGAAATAACTAAAAAAAGAACTGGCCGTGAGGCACATTTGGACAACAGTGTTTTTATTATCACCATGATAGAGATTTAGCAATTTTCTTGTCCTGCAAAGAGGAACAAAGTTATCAGCCCAGACCTTTTCTAAAACTTAAACTTTTTTTGCCATTACTGGACTATTTTACCTGTCTAGTTTACTAGAAATATTTGTAAATGACTGCTTCTTCAGTCATGTAGTCAAGAGATTCCAGAAATGGGAGATGCCACAACTGATTCAGTTTTCAGTAGCTGTGGAAAAGAACTAGCTGAAAGGGAAAAGTGGTTTTGGAGAGATGGGGATTGTTTTAAAGAAGTTGCATTGCATCTGTTCTGAGCACCTGCACCATCAGTTTGGGGGAAAAGACTCATAAATGGTTTGCCAAAACTAACTGTCATTCAGTGGTAAAGAAAAGGGATTTTATAGTTTAGTTTTGATGGGGCTAGTTTTGCTTTTTATCTGGTAAGATGCAGAAGTCATGTTTATTTATCCTTGTCTCTGTTTTACTTAAATTAACCCTGGCGAATTTAAACCTAAAACCAATGTAAGGTACGTGAACAAAAACTTGTAGGAGATACTTGTAATGGAGATGCAAGGTAAATACAAGGACTTCTTCAGATTTCTTAGTCTGCTAAAGAAAGTAAAACTGCTACTTGGTCTCTGCTAAAAGGAGAATTCAAGGAAAGATGAATGCTATGCAGAAAAGCTAAACAGATTTGTTGCATGCCTCTGTGTCATAATAGACTTGGTTAAGACATTGCACTAGACTATTCTATGCAACTTCAAAACTATGGCAGGTCAAATGTTAAGAGTTGCAAGGCAGAATGCATTAAGTCAGCATAATTTCAGTTGCTAATTTAATTATGGTTTAAATAAGCAACAGGAAGCCTTGATTTTAACCTTGTTTTACATTTGAACACATCAGCTCTTCAAGAGATTTGTTTTCATTGGTTGGCTTAATTCTGTGTTATCCTGAAGATGGGCTAAATTTATATGTATCTACATAGCTTGACATGTTTTTTCAAGTGGAAAGTAAGGGGTTTTTTAAAGAGTATTTTATTAATATTTATATAAATATTTGAAACTGTCATAATAATTTTGACCATACAAGAAAATGTTTTATAAAGCATGTTTCGTTGTTTGATTTGCCTTTAAAATACTGTCTTTTTAATAAACTAGGGAATCAAAGTAAATGAGGTGATGAAATTATTAGAATCAGAACTTTAGAACTAATTTCATCCTTCTGCACACCTAACTTTTATTCATACTTTGAGTTATGAGGTGAGAGTCAGACCAGAGAGTCAGACCAAAACAAGAAAGTTTGTATTTCCTCTTTCAGCTGTTTTTCAGATGCAAGGAGACCAATTGAATGGACTGGTTTAAAAATAAGAAAGTGGGTTTTGTGCCTCTGTTAAAAGATGAGGTAGAGCTCAAGAGTATGGAGTCAAGGCTTGTTAAGCTTGCAGTCCATTCAGTGCTTGGCTTTTCTTTAAGCTTCAGCAGTGCATAGGATGTTTCAAAATCCATTCTTTAAGTAAATGTAGACTGTCTTATAGTATTTTGTTACAACAGGCAATGCAGTGGTTTGGTTTTTTAACCTTAGTGTAGGTTGTCTTTATTTTCTAAAGCATGCGTAGGATTTTAAAAACTGGTTTGTGTTTACATAATTATGGTATAAATATTTACACAGTGTGGATAGTGGCAGTACAGTTTCCATGTACTTGATGAACAGTTTATTGTATCAAGTACATCGTAATGTACCTCTAAAATATTACATAGCTTTGCTGTGGATTATTTCTCTTGATCTCACTAAAGGTGCGAGGAAGCAATTGAACAGCTTGTGTCCAGATCGCTTCAATTTAGATGGCCTTTTCCAGTGGGCTTTAGGTCATTGTCCTGATAATAGATCCCTTCCTTTAGTCCAGTAGAGATGGGTGGTTTGATATATTTCCTGAAGGTATTCAGACTCAAGGAAGCTGGATTTGATGATACTAATGCATCCCTTCCAACTCAAAATATTCTACAATTGAATAATTTTGCTTTTATTATTAGTGTGTTTTGCTAATCCATCTTTATTATCTGCTTCTCTTTCCCTGCTTTTTTATCAGAGATTGATTGAAATATGGAGGTGATTGTGTTCCTGCAAATTCATGGAGAAAATTGTCAGGATGAGGGACTGCTCTCCAACAGCTGTTGTCCGTACTCTGCAGTGGTGGGATTGTGGAGGGGAAGAGCAATAGAGCTTAAGGGGTCAGAGAACAGAAAGGAGCTTTCAATGCATAAATAATTTGTCTCTATTCAGCTGATGAAGCACTGTCACTAGCTCAGTGTCTGTCTCTGGATTTAAGGGAAGTACTCGGTAGTAGTTAACATAGAAAACCAAGTCTATTACATAATGTAAAACAAGCCTCATCTGTGGTTTTGCTCTTAAATTGAATATTCAGTCCACCGTGAAAGGGCTAGAAACAGTTTTGTCAATGTTATGTAAAGAATGTCATGCCTCCTTTTAGGGTATGAAAATGATTCTGTGGAGGATTTAAAAGAAATTACTGCAATATCCTCTCGAAAAAGAGGCAAGCGAAGATACTTCTGGGAGTACAGTGAGCAGCTAACACCATCACAACAAGAAAGGATGCTGAGGCCATCCGAGTGGAATCGTGATACATTACCAAGTAACATGTATCAGAAAAACGGTCTCCATCACGGTAAGAATAGAGTCCTGATTACATATGAATATTTTTCGTTGTGCCACCTTCAGTAGCCGAACTCCCATCCTTGCAAGTGCTCAAAAGTTATATTTCCACCATGAAAATAAATCATTAAAACACTGCAAGTCTGTTGCTCACTTAGCAGAGTTCTGCACGGTGTCCAAAGAAGACACAGTGAATATACAGTAGTAACTTTCAGTGTGGTTTCTTCCTGAGGAAAGTGGATGAATTGAGAACTGTAACTTCCAAGGGCATTCAGTGGAAACTCCCAAGAGCTCAGAATTTTCTGTGTGATACTGTAAACATTGTGGATGGGTCACTTGACAGATATTTGCTCCTCGTAGCTGTTAGTTTCAGTCTTGCTGTGTCAGAACTAAACTGGAAGTGATCCAAGATACAAAGTTCACATTAACTGCAGTATGAATTATAGGACAAGCAGGAAGGTCTGTTTTAGATATGGTTTAGAAGTGGATAGGTATGGTTGCACTTGACAGTCTCAAAGGTCTTTTCCAACCAAACAATTCTATGATTTATTCAGGGAAGAAAACATTTTTTAATCTCCTTAGTTTTTATAAGCTTATTTATTTTGTTGTGAAGTATCAGTACCCAAAGTCTGTATCAGTGCTGCTTCTTAGTAATGCTTACATCTGTACTTGTTATTAAAAACAAATAGCCAAACATGCCTTGAGGAATCAGTCCCACCAGACACTCAGAGGAACAAGGGGCCTTCAAGTCATTGTGTATGCAAGGGATTTGTAGGCTCAAACATTACTCAACATCCAAGAAGCTACAGAATATAACACGTGCAGGACTTTTTTTATTTTCATATGCAGACACATACCAAAGTCATCTACAACCTCAGATAAATCATGCTAAATTAGCAGCTCTCTAATATGTTTCTGGAGCAGGTTTTGTTAGTTTTATTAACAGTTTCCTGCAAGTATCTGTAACAAGTGGCATTTTTAATAGAAATCTAGAAAAAGACACATAACGGTGTCAAAGAATCTTAAGGAATAAAGATTTTGTCTTGATATATGTATTTCCTGAGGAAAACCAGACCTTAAGTAGCTTCAAATACATTTCAGAAGAGTCTACTAGCCTTTTTGTTGGGTTATTTAAGCTCAGTATCACTGAAGATCATTTCAGTACGAGGCCTCAGCACTGAATACAGAAATTCAACAATAATATTATTTAGAAATTTAATCAACTTGAGTGTGCAAGAGGATATATTGGCTGAACACGTGCATTAGCAAGTTACTGTTGGGGCAAAACAACTGGGTTTAACTTGAAACGTACATTTTTCAGCACAGTTGTATGTATATTGTCTGTCAAATCCAGTAGCCTGGCCAGCAGTATTTGCTCTTATCTGATCTGGATATAATATGAATTGTACTAAGCAGTTTGTCTGGAAATGCTCTTCTATTGTGAAAGGCCACAGGCATCACATGATTCCATTCTCTTGTAATGAACAAAGCAACTGAAGCTGCAACTAAAGAATACATATTTAAGAATGTTTTTCCACAGGTTTGTGTACCTATTGTGTCACTTCTAACACAATTCTCTCCGCTAAAACAGGAAAATATGCAGCAAAGAAGTCACGGAGGACTGACGTAGAAGACCTGACTCCCAACCCCAGAAAACTTCTACAGATTGGTAATGAGCTGAGGAAGCTGAATAAGGTGATCAGTGACCTGACACCAGTCAGTGAACTCCCCTTAACTGCCAGACCCAGGTCAAGAAAAGAAAAGAACAAGCTGGCTTCCAGGTATGTATTAGATAACGCTACATGGATGAGTAAATTTGGATTACTACAACTGAACAATTGAGATCTAACTAATTTTTACCTCAAAGATCCTGCAATGGGCTAGTGACCAGTTTATCATAAACAGGGCAGCTAGCACTTTGGAGGTGTAGTCTGCCTGTTCCCTTCATAACGATGTGTTTCCACTAGAAGTTGGCTTATGTAGCTGCAGGGCAGATGATTGATACAGTGATAAAATCCACCAGTGAGAAATGTAAGCAAATATAGGTAGCTGAGTGCTTTCAGTGAAGGTGAGTGAGTGAGTAGATAAATGATTCTGTACGTCACAGCTTTGCGAGTATCGGTTGATAGGTTTGTGTGGCAAACAAACAGATGCTTAGTATCCTGAAATTTTTGTTAGTGTTCTAATTCTTCCCCTCTTCTTACTATAGGGCTTGTAGACTAAAAAAGAAAGCCCAGTATGAAGCCAATAAAGTAAAACTCTGGGGTCTCAACACGGAATATGGTAAATACAACTCTTCACATCTTAATTTTTCTTTTGTTCAGACAAGTCTCTGTTTTGCACCATCACGTAACCTAGGTCATACCTGGCAGTTCAAAGTGAAAACAAAGTTGATACAAACTCAGAATTTTTGTTGGTACAAAACCAGTCCACTCCGTTAATTGTACATAAATTGGGCTACTGGCAGTGTTGAGCTACTTTACCGATGCAAATTATGCAAATGTATACATGTAATATAAATATATTTGAAAATATGTAAACTATCACATCTTAATTATACAGTAAGTGTGATGTGACACCTTTGATGCTTACAGATAATAGTGTGTGGATCTCTCTTGCTCCAGGGGAAATGTGCTGTAAATCTAAAGGATTTTCTTTCTTTGCAGATAACTTACTGTTTGTGATCAACTCCATTAAACAAGAAATAGTTAATCGGGTGCAGGTACCTAAAGATGATAGAGGAGTCAACATGGAGCAAAAGTTGAACATACTTATTAAAGACACGCTTGGTAAGCAGTAGACTTAATGTATTTGCACGTATGTGCAGAGACATATGTATTAGATTGCAAACAATTATTGGAATAGAGAAAAGAAAGGAGTACTTTAATTTCGGTTGTCTATGCCTTTTGGTTGGTTCACTGGTTTTGTATTAGTTACTGGTAGGTACAAATCCATGCAATGAACAGTAAGCTTACAGCACGTTTTCTTACCCTCCCTTTTCAGGGCTACCTGTGGCTGGACAGACATCAGAATTTGTGAATCAAGTTCTAGAGAAGACTGCAGAAGGAGACCCCACCGGTGGCCTTGTAGGGCTACGAATACCAATGTCAAAAGTTTAAGACATGACTTCAGCTATTCTCATCGGTCAGATTCTACCTGTGTTGTCAAGTACTTCATTGTAAATCACATTCTGGTCTGCATGTCAGTTTAGCGTTATGTGAACACTTACAATTAGGTTCCATTGTTTTTAAATAACAATGTAGTAAAACAAATCAAAGCATGATATAAAATGCTTAATAGCATTTTGGAGCATAAACCAGATAGTTTCAAAGCTGCTTTAAGCTTAAATGCAGAGATGAGGATTCTTTTGAAGTTGTTATTTAGGACCAGAATATATCCTTTTGATTTAGAAGCAAAACCATGTTTTTGCTACTAAAAATTTTTAGAATATGCCAGACATTGTGACAGGTTTATGCTCCAAGTGAAGTAAGAGGAAGTGGTTTTTTTGGTAAAGCTGTCAGTTTTATCAGTTTAGGGAGTGTTTTGTTTTGTTTTGTTTAATAATTGGATTTTCTTTTGTTGTTCTTAAAAAAAACAACAGTAAGCTTTCTTTGCAACCATTAACTTGTACATAGCACACATGGCATTAGAGCTAGTGTGCCATATAAGACTTTAATTTTCTGAGCTTAATCTAGTATTTAAGTGTCTGTGCAAGCAAGAGAAAAAAAAGTCTATTCTTTGTGCCTTGTATTTGGGGGGAGAGCTATCAGTATAAGCTGGTAAAGTTTTGTATGAAGAAAACCCTGAGGGGGAAAAAACAAGATGTATAGATGGTAAGATTATAGGTTTTAATGTATTTGTTCCAGCTCTTAAAATTTTTGAATGTATATAGGAATATGTTGAAAATGTAGATATATGCCACAGAGTCTATGTATTGTATAAAAGATGGCTCTAGAAAACTCATTTTTCGGTACTTTGGCCGGAAGAAAACAAATACTTGCACATTAATGCGATTGTTTATTTTTGTACCAAAGACAAATGCAACTGATATGGCGAACTGCCAGTCTAAGTAAAGTTTTGCACAGCTTATATGATACTGTACTGAATGTAAAAACAAATGAAAAACAAAAAAAAAAAAAAAAAGAAAAAAAAATTAAAGGTCAGGGTTAGGGATCTTACTGAACTGTGAATTTTTTTGTTTGGGTCCAATTATCTACAGAAGGAGCATTCATACATAACAATATTATTTTGCTGTTCTTGTAGTTCGCTTCCATGGTAGATAAGTTGATGGCCGTTTCAGAGTCTTTAAATCTTTTTTTCTCTGCACTTACTGTAGGAGATTTTAATATATTTGGATTTTAGTAAGCTATTGTTAAAATAGTTTTCGACTTTGAGAATTTAAAAAGAGATATTTAGCTTGTTGTAGTATACTTCCACCAAACAACCAAAATATAATTATTTTTATTGTAATGTGTATATATGTAAAGAGAAAAAAGAGCTACAAATATCTAATTCCTTAGTTGCCACTTTTCCAGTTGATGTATTATTATGCATGTGATGTTTCCAAGGATCAACACAGGCTTCAAACAAAACAAAAAAAAATTTATAGACTTTTATATTTTTGTACAGGTATTTCGAAACTAGCTTCTTCAAACTTATTATGTGACTTATTCTTGTTAATTGAGTAGTTTCTATGATTGAGGAATATTAACACACAGTTCTTATTTGCTCTTCTGCTAATAAGAGTTGGCTTTGTAGTCAGTGTTAACGTACAGATTAAAAGCTTTAGCCTTCGATGAGGAAGTCCTTTATCTCAAGGCAAGATCATTCTCTGGTTTCATGGACACACACACCCCACCCCACCCCCGCCCCCGTTTTCCTCCCTATTCTTTCTGTCCCTATTTAAAGATGACAAAACACTGTTTACTGAAAATAGAAATACCAAATATTTTCACATGTAGCTGCTGAAAAAAATGCAAAAGTCCATGAAGGCTTTCTCCCCGCTCCCTTTGGGGAATTGCTCCACTTCATTTCTAGTGTGTCTGAGTTTGTTTGTACTGTGATTCCTTTTTTTTATAAGTAGATTATTTTTATATCCAAGCTTGTACTATAAAAAAAAAAAAAGTCTGAGTTGGTAATAGTGCAGTAAGAGTGGCCGATGAAGGTGGCAGTCCCGCCACTTGCTTGTGAGTGTGCACACAGCTTACTTTTTATCTAAATATTTGGGAAGACTCAAAAGGGAGGAGGAGGCCAAAATACCACTACTGAGCTGTACAGTAAGTCTTTCCTGCAAGAGACTGAACAAATACCCAGGGCAATTTAGGCAAAACTTTGTAAATCCACTTAAGACTTGCAAAATCTGAGTGGAATGTGGCTGTTCTTATTTCAGGTGGTGGTGTTAAGGGTGAGGTGAGAGTCGGCTGCTGCTTTACAGGGTGGGTCACATGTATTCCTGTTGTAATTATTGCTGATTGTTGCAGTTATCCAGAGATGCATTTGACTCATAAAACCCCGACAAAGAATGTCTCTTGTGAAGTTAAGGCCATGTCTGTACCGAGATTTGAATACTCTTGTTCCTTTCTGATGAATGGTGTTAACGCACTGCTCAGATATGAGGGCTCCTTGTGCTTTGTCCAAACTGTGTAGACAAGGCGGCATTTCTAAACATTAAGAGAGCAGTTTTGCAATCAGGTAAAAATCTTCAGTGACAAATTAAACTGACAAGGTATTAAAAAGCCCCTTTTTTTTCCTGCTCATAAATACCGGGCAAATATAATTTTATAGCTTTTTATTTTTGTCTGAAAACCAGAATATGATTTTGGTCGAGCATTTCAAAGTAGACTGAATCTTTAGTGAATTCCATACCCTTGCATTTCAGTGTTTTCTATGTATTATTTTAAGTTAAAGCTTTTAAATAGTTGAGCTTTTTAATGTTGACACTTTATTTTGTACCTATTTATATGTATGTATATCTTAGAAAAGCACTTTGTTTAAAAGAAAAAAAAAAGAAACTGCGTTTTATATGATTCCTGCCACTTGCTGCTAACTCTGGGCTGGTCAGAATGCTGCAGCGATACTTGATATAAATAAAACCTGGCAGTAAAATGTAGAGTAAAGATAAGACCTTTTGCTGGTTTAACTTTATCATAAAGGTGACATAGGCAAGCTGTGCAGCTTTACATTTTAACCAGGGGACTCTGTGGCATTTAAACCGTCTAGAAAAGGTTGTACTTTAATGCCAGTAACAATCTGCTTCCTCTAGTGTCATTAAAATATATACATTTAGTGTATACTTATCACAAACAGAAATCTTGTAAGGGTGTAAAACCCAACAAATGTACATGTTCTGTTTTTTGGCAATTGTGGCATGCATTTTTGGATGATCTTTAGAGAACACCGTTTTCTAAAGATTCTCAGTGTTCATACATGGTATGTGGATCTTAATGAAGTCCTGGATTTTTCTGTTTGTTTTTGAGTGTAGGCATTGTGAATATTCACTTTTACTCCTATATCCAAAAACAATTACACGTTTTTTGATTTAATACAAACAAAAGCTCTTCCTTTTTCTGATACACTGGATTCTCTAGAATTTGTTTCCATATTGAAAGCATGCTGTCATAACTGCTCTTGTTGAGATCTCGTCAGTCTGAACTTAGGTGCCACACTTTAAATCGATGGACTGCTTGTTCTGCTGTACCATGTATGATTCTTGTCCGTTCCTACTTCCTTCATGACAGATGATGATGTGGCTTTATATTGTGCCTTACTTGTACATCTAGAACTAAATGTATTTCATTCCCTCTGAACCCTACTGAAATTGAATCAGAACTGATAAAAGCATCTTGAAGAAAGTCTGAAGATATCTGATTTCAGTTTCTCTCAATAGTAGTCCTTTTGTATTTATATGGAAGACTTGTTTTTGAATGGCCTTGCAAAATGTGGGGGTGCTCACAAAGGGTGTTTTTTCCAGCCCTAAACCCCTTTTGCTAATGCTTCCTCTTATGGTTTATTGAACACATTTACTGATAACTTGGTGAGTACTTTTTTTTTGGATGAGAGACTTACTACTAAAGCTATGTTTATGTGTGCACAAGCTGGATTTTCTTACTATACCAGTGGAAATCATTGTGATTTAATGAAGTTGCATTGCTGTAAAGCTGATGTGAGAGTTGGGCTTAGCTGTGTTAGAGGACAATTTTCCATACTAAGTGTGCCAGGAAAAGAAGTCGTTATTTAGAGGAAAAAAAAAACCCAGTGAAGCAAACAAAAAATATCTAAATGGATGAAAGGTCTTTTAACTAACTTGAAAGCTACCAGACACTTCTGAAATATAGCAGTGTCAGTTTTGATTTTATTTTCAAAAGATCCCCTCCCCCTAACATTTACCTGGTATTTGCCTTCATTAATAAAACAGTTAGCTTATTCACAGAATATAGAGACTGGATGTGCTTTTCTTTTCCATAAATCATTTAAACATAGCTAGTTTTTTAAAGCTCTAAAAGGCTTTATCAGGAGAATTTCAAAGGGTTGTATACAAGTTGCCTTCAGCAGAAACAGCAAATGCAATTATGTTCCTCAAACGTGCTTGCTAGTCTTCCTGAAATTCTGTTGAGGCATAACCCAATTATGTACCGTGAATGTTAGGATCAGTGTTTGGCCTCGAGACCTGAATTTCAAGAATGCATCTAATCATAATTTTATTTTCATTTTAAGTCGGAGGCTTCAGTTGGAATCATCTAGTTAAGCGTGCTGCTAGATGTGTTCTTGGCTTATTGACACAGCCTTGCACACAGCTGAGGTTTATTTTTTTTACCCCAGGGATGGTGTGAAGTACATTTCAAACAGTTACTGCTTCAGTGACTGATTCTTCTTGTAACTGTATCCAAGGGCATTAGCATGTTGAGAAAACACCACTCTTAATATCTCCCAATATAAATTGGGATTTTTAAAGGTCATTAATGAAAGATGGCACTTTTAGATCCTATCTTCTTTGCAGCATACAAAAATGTCTCTGTCTTTCTACAATTTACATTTCACAATATGCCATGTTTTTTCCCCCAATGCTTCTAGCATGATAAGAAGGTGTGAATGCGCACTGAATTATAATCCTCAACCTCTTAGACATTCATGAACTTCCACAAGAGCAAATACTGACTATGCATTTATTGTCTTTCTAATGAGCTATGGAGCTAAAAGTGGAGCCAGAGCTATTTTAAGCCATGCTTGTTTTTTTTTTTTAATTAAAAAACCAAGCTCCAAACATTTTAGATACCATCAGTGTTTAGAGTTTTTCTTAAGAACTTTGTAGTATCTGTGTAAGTCAAATTTGGGTGAGATGACCAGCTGCTATAAGGAAAACTTAAGGATTTGATTTAGTATTGGCAAAAGCACACTCCACCCTATCAAAATGTTCCAGAAATAGTGGTAGTACTTAATTTTATTGGTCTTATAATGATGGATATTCATACATTCTGATTAGGATCCTCCTAGAAAATTATGTCTAAGCAAAGCTTACTGCTCAGTATTTGTGGTTGGGTGAACTCAAGGCTGATGGGACGTGTGGATGTAGGTGGTTGACAGGCCAAAACAAACAAAAAAAGGCATTTTAAACAAAACATGGCATCCTGTTCTGCCTGTGCTTGGGGTCATGATTGTAATGCTGTCCTTGCTATTCTATAATCAACTTCCAACTGGAGCTCAGAAAAACTTACTGAAAGTCTTGTCTCTGTTAGAAAACAAATTTACTTTGTTAAAAGCATGATCTGTTAAGAGTTGCAATGTTTAATGTTGGTTAATAGTTGTGCAGTTTTTATTTTTTTGAAGACGCACAATTAAACTATTGACTTTGTTTACTCTGTCACCCTTGATCCCTAGCACTTCTGTTCAGATACAAATTCATCAATGTATGCAACATCCTTTGTAATTTAAAATAAAAATTGTGGAGGAAATACCTTCTGGAATCCTTGTATGTGTGGAGTGATGGCGAAAGCCCTGAGCTCTTTCGAAGCGAACGCCCTCTCTCTCCTGGCATTGTCAGCAACTTCCCTGTGGAAGGGATCAGAGCCAGCTATGGAGCTACCTTGTTTCCCGTTAGTGACTGCTGGGACACAGGAGAGCCTGGACTGCAGCCCGCCAGCCCTTCTGGCTGGTCGTGGCGACAGTCTCCCATCTCCGCCGCAGCCCGCCAGGACCGCTGCCTGCTGAGGGGCGCGGGCCGGACCCGGGGGCTGCTGGGCACAAACTGGCAGTTCCCCCGGTGTTACCGCAGCTTCTCCCGCGGCCAGGGCTGCTTTGGACCCTTTAGCTCGTGCGGGATACGGGCCTCCAGAGCCCTACTCTGCTCACCAACCGTCTGCGGCCGCACCGACAGGACGAGAGCAGGTGTGGCACCGGCAGCGCTAAGGGGACGCAGCCAGAGCTGCTCGGCTTTGGCGCAGCTCCGCGCCCCGGGCTCGGCCCCGCGGAGCCTCTGGGGGCTGCTGAGCCGCTGCTCGGAGCTTGCAGGGGGCGCTCGCGGGCCGCACCCCACAGAGGCTCCGCAGCCCCGGGCTCAACCCCGCGGCGCCTCTGCAGGCGGAGGCTGCTGCTCCGCTGCTCGGGACCCGCAGGGGACGCCCGCGGACAGGGACCCTCGGAGGCTCCGCACCCCGCGCTTCAGCCTCAGCCCCGCTGCGCCCCTGCGTGGCGGGGACTGATGCTCTGGTCCTCGGTGCCACCAGGGAGCGCTTGCAGGCTGGACCCCGCAGAGGCGCCGCACCCGGCCCCTTGGGCTCAGCTCCGCGGCGCCTCTGCGGGTGGGGCCCGGTGCCTTTGCGGGACGGGGGCTGCTGCTCCGCTCCAAGCCCGCAGGGGGCGCGCGCGGGTTCCTCTCCCCCCTCCGCTCTCAAGATGGCGGCGGCCGCGTCCGTGTCGGTGCGGGTTTGCCACCAGGAGATCGTCAAATTCGACCTGGAGATCAAGGCGGCCGTGCAGGTGGGTGTCTTTTCGCCCCCCACCAGGGCTTTTTTCTCTGGTGAGCAAGGACAGGACTCAGGGAAGGGCAGGAAGATGCCAGCGGAGGGTTAGGTTGGACATGAGGAGGAGGTTCTTCACCAGGGGATGGTGGAGCTCTGGAACAGC